>SEMN01000735.1:0-222987 GCA_005408345.1 Macquaria australasica
GTTCAATAAATCACAGAGTTTCTGGCAAGTCTCTCCCTGAGTCACTGGGTCTTCTCCCTCTGTCACAGCCGATCACTGACTGAACAACAGCACAGTAAGAGACAAAAGTCCCGTCAGTGCCTCATTAGGCTGCTCATTAGGAAGCTGGCTGTATATTCAAACATTCTCCAAGGCTGACCATTTGAATCCAGGCTAAGTCATCTCTCTTGCTCTCGGTTGCAAGGCTGAGGGCTTGAGGTCAGTAGGATTTGTCATTATTAGTTCCGTTACATTTTCTCTGACTGGTTTGGATCTAACGACCCGATCCCGGGGTCAGACAGCCCCAGGCCTTGTCTGCATGCCTAACCTCCACTAAGATACAACTTTGCATAGTCTTGATGCTGTAAATCACTTCTTTTCATTTTGTTACATGACCCTTGCCTGCAGGCTCCTGACATTATAATTGGAACTGAATCATGCACTTTGATCATTCAACTGCCAGCACTTGTGTTGTGTTCATGATATCATAAAGTGCATGGCTCTACCATTTATTGAGCTGAACTACTGCAAAAACAAGCTTAAGCATTTGTGTGTCTCCTTAAAAAATTAAGAGAAAATGAGATATTATTGCTGCACACATCACTTAAAAGACATAAAGACAACTGTCAATCACATGTATACATGAGGTCTGACAGTATGAGACGGCGTTGATGTCTGGTGGGTTGGGTCCCAGATGCTGCATACTCCAGTATTGGCTGCAGTCAAGAAAGGACATGTGGAGGAGGTGGCACTGTCTGTTTCTGCCAGAACAAGCTTTCTGCCCTAGTGTTTGGCACCTGCCTGCCTGGCAGCCAAGCTACTGAGTCTGCATACTAGGTTCCCTCCACATCTCTCCCTAAATAATCCACATTCCTCTGAAGAATTTTGTACACATAACCCTCACTCATTATGTTGCCTCTTCCTCCAACCATAACTTTTTTCATTCCCTCACTCACCCTTCACATCTTTTTTGGCAGATCTTTAAAATGTGCTGCCTTAAAACAGAGCTACAATATTGTCTTTCTGAATGCATATTTTCTTGTTGGGCTACCACAATACATCACATCAGCTTTAATTGTCATTGGCATAGATTCTACAAGTCTCTGAACTCTACTGGAGGGATGAGCACCATTCTTCCAAAAGATATTCCTTCATTAAGTGCATGATGGTGGCGGTGAGCAGCGTCAAATACCTCCTATAAAATCTCCTATGGGTGTTCTGGTATCTGCAAAGGCTGTAAGCACGATTCACACCATTCAGTTTTCCATGGCGCCCTGTATGGAAGCATTTACATTTGTTATGTTTCTCCACTCAGTTATTCAGGTTTTACCTTCAGTTCGTCACCTATCTGTATACAGAGAGAAAGAGAAACCAACAAACACTAAAACTAATTATTTGCAAATCAGTATCAATTGGACATTGCAAAAGACAAAGCACCTAATAATGAAGTGAATAGAAAGTACTCAAGTCTATTTATTTGTTTTTTTCCATTTCCCATCAGAATAGACAAGGGACATACTAGTAAAGAATGGCAGGCAGGACTTAATCAAAATGTGCCATCTAGGGAGGAAAACCTGCTGAACAGTGATTTGTTTGGAAAAGAGAGGGTAGAATAAATGGAAAACAGGGGAAGAAGAAAAACAGGTAGGGGAACATAAAAAGCTAGAGAATCATCAACTTGGTCAATATCATCTTGTATATGTCCAGTGGACACTTTCGCCATGTAGGGGAAGCATTTGAGGAGGAAGGTGAGGAAAAACACCAGGAGGCAGGAGTGAAACAGGAGGTGCGGATGCAATTAAAAGGCGGGGTCAGAGGTGAGGGAGGACTGTGGGTGATTAATGCCCCAAGCACTACAGACAACCCCCTGACACACACACACACACAGATAACTTCTTTTTCATTGTTTTTTCTTCCCCTTTCTGTCCACTCTTGTATTTTAAAGTTCTTGTGTTGCAGTACAACTAAAAAGTGAGGCTTTTCATTAAGCAGAAAATAAATACAAAATATACTGCACCATTCTTTTTTAACTGTGGGCACCATTCAGTGCTGGTCTGTGGCTTCAAACCTCTCTGGGAGGTTACTACAATAGTATTATAAGTCGAAAAGCCCTTTCCCACTGCAATGCATTATAAATTAAATTACATTAGAAAACCAAGTCCCCAATCACATTGAATTGGGTTTTCACACTTAAATGGTAATATTGAATAACAGAATAACGAACTGTAGAAGCCTAATTTGTGTGCTCATTTGTTTTTGTGTAGCCTATTTTGCTTCCTTAATCTGCTTTTTCCCTTCACAGTGGGTTAGAGCAGTGGCGCACACTTACAGAGACATAATGAGTGTATCTTTGTGCCATAATTACTGGGTGCAACACAAACTGTCGATACACTTGAAAGGGTGAGCTTCCACACACATGCGCACGCACACACACACGCACACGCACACACACACGCACGAGTATAAAGACGTGGACAGAAACACACATACACTTAGGCGCGGGCACACACACAGACACGCAATCACACTGGGAGCAGAAAGTATAAATGGCTTTCATATGATCATTGATCTGTCCATTCAGCTGCTTCACAGCCGGACAGAAGATGAAAACAGCTCTTTTGTTTATGCTGCCGTAAATGGTGAGCTTGTGTGGAAAGAGAAGGGGAGGAGGGAAGGCTACATCGATATCAGCCAAGTAGCTATTTCTTGTTATAGTCCAGGATACTTGTGCGTGAGATAGGAGACAATAGGCCTCGACTACTATATGAAAGCGCTGGAGAGCGAATGAGGTGAGGAGCAAAATCAAATTGATATGGCTCACAACAGGATTAGTCATTGGCTCAATTACCAAATGAAGATTTAGTGATTTGTTGTTAGCGGAAACGTAGGTGTGCTGCTTGTTGGCTGAGGCTGTTTTTTTTATGATGCCCTGTGGGTGTACTATATTTACTATACAGTGCAGTCACCTCTCACAAACCTCCATTCACTCTGCCTCACCAGGTGAAGGAAGATTAGATTATTATATTAAGCTGGAAGAAACACAGGGTTCAAATGATGCTCCCAGAATGGAGGCTGTAGGAAGAATGTAGTAAATATATTGTTTACATTTGACTGAACTGTTACAATCTTTGGTATAGCATCACGTCAAGAGAAATTTGGAAGGTACTTGATGTTTGCAAAACACTATTTAAACAAATTTAACTATAAAATTCTTTGAATATGGTTATCAGTATCAAAATATATAAAGTAAATAAGATTACAAATCAATTCAAAAATGTTCAATAAGCGACATACAAGAAATGACAACATTAATGCTATCAACCACATGAAAAGGAATGCCATGGCTGAGCCAACAGAGACTGCTTCCCAATTAATGTTGCTTAGCAGCACTCCAATCTTAAGTACCAATTACTACTGGCAAAACTTGAAGATAGTCCCAGAGGAGCTCTTCTCTTCGAGTGAAAATACACCTATTCCCACAAACACACAGTGTGCATGCAACAAAAAGTAGCTACAAGTGGAAGGTACTACCTATTAGTCAGTTGTCATTGTCCTCAAGTCATGGGGATGTGATTTTGCTATGGCTACTGTAGGGAAGGAAGAAAATCCAGCCCTTCTGGAGTCTCTGGAGGGCTTGGGAACACTTGGTAATTCAGAATAGAGCTGTCACTGACAAACTTGCTGGACATTGCTGCACAACGGGAACAAAATCAAAATCTTACCTCTACCTCATACAAATTGCGATTGATAAATTAAGAATGAGCCCAGACAAAGGATCAAAAAAGCCATCTCTTGTAAAACTGGACTGCTGGAGGGGGGCGAGGGTAAGGGATGTAAAGGTGTAAGGGTTGGGATGAGGTCGTTTGCACTGCTGGGGAAAAGGTGCAATATCCAGCTGCATTCTCTTATCCCAGGGGCTTAATTTGCCTGAACAGGATCTGGGACCTCCCAAATTGGGACCAGCACCTTTTGGTTTGGATCTGGCACCTCCTTTGTCACTTATCAAAATTTGTAAATAAATCTGCAAGCACCACATATATCTGTAGATGTACTGTATGCTGGCAAGTGGTTTAATGTTTATTGGTGTCTAAATATTTTGGCATGTGATTATTGTAAGCCCCATAATCAAGCAAGAGGGCATTTGTGCTATGAAATGGTGAAATGAGTATGGCTAAATTAGGGGGTTCATGTGTAGGTGCATCACTGTCGGTAAGAGCAGAGGAGATTGATAGACAGACAGAACGCGTCACTTAGTTTTTAGCCTGCTTGCTTTTCGTGGTTGTAAATAGAACTTTTTGGTTGTAAATAGAACTTTTAGCCCTAATTCCATTTCCCCCCATTGTAGCAATCCACAGACAGAAGTGAACTGTAAACAGCTGTTTCTACGCACCTCCCCCTGCTGATTTTGAGTGATTATTGTCAATGCTCAGATTAATAAATGTAAATAAATAATGCTTTGTTTGCGATGACAGTTTAGTTTTAACAGCTAGCACCTAGGCGTTGTCCAATGTGCTCCAGGCACTTTGGATGATGTGTTCCATGACCCGCTGGAATAGCACCCTCTCTGTGTTCCAGGACCTCCTAATTTACAAATTAATTAAGCACTGCTTATCCCTATTTTTGCCCCATGATGATCCTGTTAATGGAAAAGTGTTCCATTATGATCAAGATCAACTCTGAAATGAATACCGAAAACAAGCAAAAAAGAAAGAGGCAGCAAGAGAGAGGAAAAAGTGGAGGATTGCTGCAGTGGAGGCTAGAGATAGTCGGGGGAGAGAGATGTGTGGTCTGTCAGTGGGCTACTGTGTGGGGAGTGTAATCAGAGGGAGGGAGTGGTGCATCATTATTCAGAGTGTGAAGCCGGCGGAGAGACGCTGAGAGGTAAACCAGATGATGGAGGAGCCTATGATTCCCCTACTCCCCTCTATCGCTGCCCCCAAGTCCACCCCTGTTAAACCCTGAATCTGGAGCTGAGAAACGAGTGCGCAGCAGCAGGCGCAGTGCTACCCATCACTACCGCAACAGGGAGCATGGTGCCGCATTTACTCCTAAATCAGAACGTGGCATGGGGGTTGAGTGAGCTCACTGGTTTGTGTGTACGGTATGTGCGTGTGTTTGTGTTTGTATAACATGCATGCATGGATGTATAGAATACTGTCTATCTATCTATGATTATTTTCTGTTGATTCGTTTTTCAATTAATTGATTAATCATTTAGCCCAGAGGTGCTGTCTTCAGATTGCTTGTTTGATCCGACTAACAGTCCAAACCCCAAAGACATTCAATTTCAAATTATATAAAACAGAGAAATGCAGAATATTTTCATATTTGACAAGCTGTAATCTTTGGCATGCTAGCTTAATAAACAACTAATTGATCATCTAAATGCCTGATTCATTTCCTGTTGATCGACTAATCAACTAATTGTTTCAGCCATATATCCATCTAGCTATCATTTTTAACAAGAGGTTATAATAATTATTTGTTGTATATTATCTTGACTACATAACTTGAACATATATCTGCTAAATATTTTTAAAGATGTAAGGCAGATACCAGCTTTATATCTTGAAATACATAAAGCAGCTGGTGAGCAGGTGGGTGTTAAGTGAAACAGTCTGTTCTCTTCCATCTATATGATGTGAATAGAGATTAATTGAAGAGATGATGCCCTCATTCATTCTTGAATTGTCCTTGCACCAGATCTCAGGAGCCAAAAGAATTACAGGCTACACGAGAACAATTAAGTCTGCCTCCTGTCCAGATGCTATCAGAGCTGCACACAGTAAACAAGCGCAGATAGGACCAGGCCCCAGGAAGTGAAATGAATCACAGTCTAGGTCTGATACAGACACTTCTCTCTCTCTTCCCTACACAGATAAAAAAAAAACCACCACAGCTCCTGCCTCATGCTCACATTCAGCCAAAGAGCTCAATCGGCCCATTTTCAATCGGCTACATGTTTTCCAAAATGGAAAGATCTCCAGATGATATAAACTCTGATGAGTTTGGCAGCCACTGTGTGTATTTAAGTGTGGACTGTATGTATAAGCAGGTCTGTGTTTTTCTGGTGTGTGCGTGTGCATACATGCCTGTGTGAGTATATGTATAAGCACGTGCAAAAAATATGCCTGAATATTTGTTTAAGGTTCCCATCATTGTGTGTCCTCCTGTCACGCAATGTGCCTGTGTATCTGTATGTGAGCTTTTCCAGTGTGCACAAGCTATACAAAGTACAAAAAGGGGAGATAGAGATGACACATGGGCAGAATGACAGAGCTGAGATAGGCTCTGTCAGCCCAGAGGTGGCTATCTGCTGCCTCACAAGTTTTCGCAGCTCTTCCCACCAGATTAACTGTCTGGCATGCTCAGCCCTGCTCTGAAACTGACAAATGTCACTCTAAATAGTATTTGTGACTTGTGATTTATTTGTGAGGGCTCATCTAGCCTACCAAACAGATGCCACAGACATCTGGCAAAGTGAACATGGTTTGCGCAACATCATAATATCGTCCCTGACATCAGCAACATTCAAACCACCACTTCATAAATAGAGTAATGTTCCATTGCTGTTGTGAAAAGGCACTCTGTGTGCTACATAATGCTGCTGCCTCCAGTGGTACAGGGAACAGGATGCAGTTGTAGACCTGTGAACTCTGTCATCATTTATTGAAGATGACATGTACTTTTAGCACACATCGCTCCCGGGCTTTCTCCCCTGCTCTGTCGTTTTTAAACACACTACTGGGAGCGCTCACTGAAAAACAGAGAGCACTACAGACACACATAAAACACATAGGAGCTCATAGTCTTTGATTCTGCTACATAAAGCCCACTTGGATACAGATACTGTACACACACACACACACACACACACTGATTTAAGTGTCTCCTGGGTCGTCCTTTTCTCTACAATAATCCTTGTTAGAGATGCAGAGGCGTTGTAATGACAGCCATAACCATTCTGAAGCAGTTAGTCTTAGTACCACCTCAACCCCCAAGTCTGCTGGGACGGCTACTTCACACATACTCTTTTATTGCCTTCATGACCATTAGTATCTCCTTTTTATTGCTGTCGTCGTCACCATTTACCTGACAAACGCAGCATCAGCAGGATTTCTCGTCTCTCCGTCTCTCTCTCTCTCTCATATGCATGCGCACCCACAGGTTAAAACTTTCCTCATTTGGTTTTGAGTACTGATTAAGCGGGTTGTGTTCACACAGATAAGCAAAAATTACCAACAGATTTATGATATTTTCACACTTGTGATTAATATTTGGATCAAAGTCATCATCTGATCCTGGGCGTTTTGTGCTTTTCTCCATGCCAAATGTTTTAGTTAATGCTGAAATAACTAATCATTTCATGAGCTAATTGTTTTATACAAAAAATGAATCTGATAATCAATCAATTCTTCAAGTAAAAATACCAAACATTCGTTTTATTCCACAGGAAATTTAATTCTTTTGTGTTTAACATAAAATATTTAGGGAAGAATTCACCTTTGGCTCTGGTTGAAAGGAATATTGTGATTTTATACTAATTACATTTTCTTATTTAATGAGAAATTCATTAATTGAAAAAACTGGTTGCCGCATTTCTAGTTTGGACATCATTATATGCAGGCTACTATAATATGAATACCAGTTTGAATTTCTCTTTTCCCATGGAGAGTTTACAGTAAGTGAAATTGTTTGTCTAGCCTGCAACTTTTCAAAATAGCTTATGCATACAGTTCACTAGACCTACATGTAAACCCAGAGTCTTGCAAACATGGTGCATCAAGAAAACATCAGATTTGCTTCATTAAGTGCTGTCTTGATGTATTTCTATTGCAGTAGCTCTTCCAGGACTCTGGTAATAGAAGATAGTGGTTCAGAAGTACAGTTTGGGTCATGTAGTGCTGAGATCAATACTAACTGATCCTACTGTGCTGACCGCACAGTCCTCTATGGACCCTTATGTCTGGCCCCTGGCCTGATTAATGCTGACATCCAGAAACATGACACCACTGTGACAGACAAGCGGTTGTGTGTGTGTGTGTGTGTGTGTGTGTGTGTGTGTGTGTGTGTGTGTGTGTGTGCGTGTGTGTGTGTGTGTGTGTGTGTGTGTGTGTGTGTGTGTGTGTGTGTCTGTGTGTGTGTGTTGGCGTAGGACTCATTTGGGGTGCTGCAGCTTGATTACAGCTATTTCTACTACACGTCCCATTGTACAGGTACAGGCGATTGTAGATAATGTAGATGCACTGCAAAATGAGAAAAGAAAACAAAAGGAAAGAAAAGAAAATGCAAAAATGTTTTTTGTGGTTTTCATAGCATACTGAAATGTGTAATTTATTTAATTAATTTGCATTTGTCTTTCAGTGTGTTAGAACAAGCCTAACAGATGAAAGCCATTATGCATTCATGCTCAGCATTGATTTGACAGATGCTGTAACGCTGGGGGAATAAATCCAAACCAGCACAAAATGTTCTCAATATGATATAAATATTTGATAAAATTTCATATTAACAGCTTTGGAAACTGACATGTTTACAGTTGAACAGGCTGTGGTATAAACATCTACAACAAAATCATGTTGTGTTTCAATAAAACAAAAGCACACCTATAATTTTGCAATAAATAACATAAATAATTTACGAAATGAACAGTATTGTTTTCCTCAGATACATTTTGTACTGCAGATCAGTAAAGAGCCACTCCTTGACACCATAATTTCTTCACTGCAGCTTTCTCTCATGTGCACTTGATCCTCTGCCTCAGGCTGTGATTGGTCAAGACATCGGGGGGGGGGGGGCCTCAAATCCTCCCATTGGTTGGTGAGATATGGCACATAATCCTAAACCCCTCTCACCCCCTGAGGATTAAATTTGCTGTCCACTCATCTTTAAGAAGTTTCCCCCACTGGTTAGGCTTGGATTGTGGAAAAGTAAAGCAGAAACTCTTTACAGGCAATCTCTCATCACAGGAACATACAGCACCGAACCCAAGTGGTGAGCATTAGCTGGCTGTGAAGGAGATTCAGGCCATGAGCTAAGCCAAGGAAGTAATTACCGTTGTCAGGAAACAGAGGTCTGAACTCTCTTCCCTCTGACTGTCAAGGCTCTCCCATACCGTCTCTCTCGCTATTGAACTTTAATTCTATGCTTTCACTCTTTTCCTTTTTTTTTCTTTAACATATCTTCCGCTCTGCCTCAGTGTGTCTTCCTGGCTAAGGAAACCTGTATTGACTCAGTGTCCTTACCTACCACTGTTTGCCCTCAGCTTTGTTTTTAGCTTGCTTTCTCTCAAAGCCCAAAGCCAGGGCTTCACTCATCACATATCTCTCATTTGCTCTCAGTGACAAGACTTCCAAACATTTAGGACAGTGTTCTGTCACTTGAGTTTTCATAGAAATTCTGAGAAATTGCCTGAGAAGACATTATTGAGCTTTATGTGCTACTGACCCCTAATTAGACCTAAAGTGATTACATTCATACATATGACTGCACATCCTTTGATGCTGCTTTTTCAAAAGCTCTCGATTTAGAAACAGCCTTTCTACTCCTCTCAGAGACAGATGCTGGAGAAACCTTTCAGCTCAGGTTAAATACATCATTTGGACCAACTATTAGAGTTATATATTGAAAAAGAAAATTATTTTTCATCAGAATCTCTGATATATGTCTGATTGATCGCTGGGAATGAACCATGCATCTCCATGAATCCACAATGCAGGTGTGGAATATATTTTATATTCAGAACATAGCATGAATAAAGTATGATAAGAAAAATATGATACTTGGGAAGCCAAAAGAATACAGAATCTGATCATAATTCTGGCAAAAAAAAAAAGAAAAAAAGACGGAAGTATTTAAGTGTTCCCATTTATGATACACTTGTCCCTACAGTCAGTGTTTGAAGTGCTGCTACTTTGATTTATATGCTTGATCTCTCCACTACGTTTGTCTCCAGCTTATTTGAAGTTCAAACGGATCAGTGCTTAGCAGCCGATGTACTTTCAACAGCAGCATTCAGATATTGCTTCTAACTATCTCTCAGCGTTTTCATTATGGTCTTGCTATCTTCTGGGAAACATTACAACTAAATAAGAATTTGTGCTGCGGCCTACGTAATGGTAATTGGTAATGTGCTTGACACTAAAAGAGGATGTGTTTTTCTCACACTTACAGTCTCGACTCTAGACGGATATTTTTGTTTGGAAACTGGAAAAGAGCTCGGAAGTATTCTGAAAATTGCAACACATGTAGGAAGAAAGAAATGAACGAAGACTAATCTTTTTGCTGATGTTGAATTTATAATGCTGTGCCAGTGGAGCTTTTTTAGAGTCAGATCTACACACTACAAGCACTGCTCTCACCTTATCCCTATTAATAACACCACTTTTATTTAAAACTGCCTGTAATTCTAATTATGAAAACGTTATTAGTATGCATGAAAACACGGCGAGGCGAACCGTGATCGTAGGGCTTTAGGCGTTTCTGAAAATAAAATCTGAGGTGTTGATTAATGTGAAAATGGTTTAACCACATTCATATCGGCATATGCACATAATCACCCAGCTGTGCCTGCGCTGCCAGCGTGAGCGTGTGCAGGAACATGTCACAAAATGGAGCAAAATGGTAATAGAAATCAATAAAGTATTGAATATCTTTAATGGAAGCAAAATAAATTAAACAGCCGCAGCTAAAAGCATGCAATGAAAGATCTGCCACATTTTTTCAATTTGTCTAATCTCGCACAGTTTAGAGAGTCCACTTCCAAACCACAGGTGAAGCATTTTAGACCTGACATCTAATCTATTTTATCGCCTGCTGCTTATCCATGCATCCACACACACACACACACACACACACACACACACACAGCAGACACACAACCCTTAAACAGAGACACATACACACAAAAAAAACCATTCAAATTCAAAGTGTCTTCTGAAACACAGTTGTGGACATACATTATGTATATGCTTATATTGTGTTTCTTCCTTATGAATTGGATTATGTGACAATAGTGTAAATTAGACATTCTGTTCTTGAATGTGTGGTCAGATGAAAAGCATCCAAATGAAGAATCTTTGGTTAAGGTTAGGTTACACGAGAAAATTAATTAATTAGGATTAGAGTTGAAGTTTTGGTCAAAAAGGGAAAAAAAAATGTTCACAAAAAGCACCCACTCACAGAAGACAATATCTGGGATGAGATAGGGAATTCAAACTTGGTCTTCAGATTTAAGACAAATCCAAACAGGAAATGGCAGGTGCACTCTCCCTGATTGACCAGCCTTAGTGGCCTGTGTTTAAGAGCTGTGCTGCTCTCTGTCCTCCATGTGGATCAGCATTGATTGGCCTTGACTGGCTTTTAAAGTCCACCCCCTCTTGGTTAATTAGAGCATAGCCCTCACTAGAGCATTAGAACAATGGATATGTTTGTTTACAACGTTCCAGTTTCATTTGTTTTCTAAAACGTGAGTGATGAGGGAGATACGGCTAAAAGTGGATTTAAAAACAATCTGGATGGGGGTGAACCGGCCGCTCGTGCCTCTGAAAGCTGCTGTGTCGTGACTGATTGACGCTGCTGATGAATGCATGTTTGTTTGCTCCTGAGGCTAGTTGTGGCACTCAGCCTTTGTTTGGCCAGTCAGGGAGGATGTGTGTCCTCAGTGGCAGGTTGAGGGTGAACCACGCCAGCAATCCATGTCCACAGCACAGTCAACACAGATCATCACAGTTCACTCTTGCTTTTTAGGTCATTAAGATGGTGACGCATCAACAGTTAAGAGTAATTAAGGCATGAAGTATTTGGTGCCACTGACTAAGTCCCTCACAGTGGAAGTACTAATCCAGGGTTAGCAGCTATGTCTACTTGGCCACGTTCCCTGACATAATAATACTTGAGCAATTAAGACTAGGCTGTTTCTTGCGTTGCCGTTCTTACAAAAGAACAATTGTGCCTAGAGTAATTACCTCAAGCCCACAACTAAAACGAAACCTTCTGAATATATGCAGCAGAATTATATCTTACTTGACAGGATAAAAAAGAAAAATGCTGGAGAACACAGCGCCGCAGCTACTGGGGCCTGTCACTCACTGTTAATTAAATCCCATCGGTTGTTCCATGGAGAGGTCCTTATCTGTTTTGGACAAACACCATTAGACCAAGCACACATGGCAACAGCAGGTGGCCTGAAGTCCATCCACTTGCACGGTCACACTGCATTTTCAAAGGGAAACTTCACAGTGAAATTGTTTCAGTTTTTAATTTTTCTCATGTGCTTTGTTGCCTCTAATGAATTCTCAGGTCATCGAAAGCGGAGAAGCAGTCTGCCTGCGGCTGTTGTTAATAGAAATAATGTTTTGTATAATTTCTCTGCATTTTAAAAGGTATTAGGAGAACATTAATTGTAATGTGCTTTTGTACTCTGTGTGTGTGTGTTGCATATATTAAGTTCTCATCAGGCAGTTCATCTGTAGTAAAAATATTGTGTCTAAACTCACAGCCAAAAAAGAAAATATACAATAATAATACAATAAAGCTGTTTTAGGGCACTATATTCTGTGATATTTTACAATATACAGCACAAACTAGTATTCATTCATACTCATTCATTACTGATTACTTAATCATTACTTATCCCTCAAGCACTTTACAAAAAGCACAAAAAGGGTAAGTAATGGTCAGACAATCATGAAGTAATGAGCAGCTTAGTAACTACTCAGTATGATGTACCTCTTTACTTGGGGGTGCACAAACAGAGTAACTAATTATTAAGTAATTAGTAATGAATGAATGGCTACTAGTTCAGAGTTATGAAGAAAGTGGCCCTTATTCAGATTCACGGAACTAATCATTACTTAATGATTCATTAATATAGTATCTCCCAGTCTGTCATCATTATCTACTATATAGTCCTATATTTGGAGTTATTCAGGAACTACTCATTACAATTAATTAATTATAAGGTTGTTCCAGATTTGTTCCTCACTCGTTCCTTAGTAGCTACTCACATTTTTTAATACTGTATTGTAAAGTGTTACCTTATATTCTCTACTGTCAGAATGCCTTGGTTTTTAGGAATGATTGGACATTAAAACTTAAAAGTAAATAGTCAATTACTGGAAGGACTGTAATAAAATACTCACTGAACATCAGTCTGTGTGTATCGGTCCCTTTTCTGTATCTCCCTTGAGTCTGATTGCCAAAATGACTGGCTTCTCTAATCAAATCCTGCCCCGGATAATTAACTTCAATTTATAATTCAGTAAGTGAATTTGGAGAAGAAATATTGTGATAGGAAAGGCCAGTCTTAAAATGCTCTCTGGGGTAATCTAGTTTGTATAGTGGCTATTGGTTTTAGTGTCTCCAGTGCAACAAACACAATTTGATTTATTTATTTAATGCAAGTTTATTCAAAACTTGTGATTAAAATGTCTAAGTGTAAGATTTTCTTAAAGATTGAAGATATATGAGCATTGTTTTCAATCAGTAGTTCAGTGTCATGCGTCATATCAGAGTACAATATGCATCCTGATAGGTGTCAGAACAAATTATACACTGCTCAGGGATGAGGTTTAAATTTAAATGCAATGAATGTGTTATGTAGTATGTTTTTCTGAATTCTCAACTTTCATTTTCTTGTGAGCTGACACAAGGACAACCAATACTTTTATTTTTTTATTTTTTTACAGTTTGAAAACAACTCTGTCTTTCTAGTTTGATTTTCATCCCTCAAGTAACATATAATGTTTCATGAGTTCCATATGCTGCGAGTTAAACATACCACTGACATGTTATATGTCCTTAGAGGAACCAAAGTCCCAAGACTCTAAAAGTGTGAAAACATCCTCACCTCTCACCTCTCTCCCTGTGTGGCTCGACTTCTACCATGCTAACTTTAGCAACAACACTGGTGTGCATTTCCACAAATGCCACATCGGCGATTGGGTGTGTGGGGTTGGCGGTGCCGGTGGGATAGGGTGACTTAGAGATCAAAGGTCAAGACAACTGTGACAGATTCCCAACTGTGATACTGTGTGTGGCTGCTGGGTTAGTTGACTTTGGAAGCAAATAAAATGCCACTTCTGAGAAAACAGGACACTAATAGATAGTTTAGGTGGCGAGTGAGGGTGCATGGTTAGTGCATAAGAGTGTTTATGTGTCTGAGTATGTGTGTTAGAGTGCATGCATGGGTTTTATGGATATTGGCTTGTCTGTGTACATATGGAGGATGCGAAGTGCTGCTGGGTCACCCAGTGTGACAGAGAAACTATCTGAGGCCTTTGCCTTTGATGTCTGTCCAACAACACAGCATGATCTTCTGTGGGCTGTTGGGTTGCTGGTGACGTGGTGGCAAACAACATTTCTGTTGCAGCCCTCTTATCTCCCATCATATTCACACTGAAGCTCGCCACGAATTTCTGTTGTTTTTGTTTCATTTTCTCTGCCAGTAACTCGCTGGAAGAATGCTCATTTAAGTCACACTTCATTTACTGTAAACTGATGAGAAACCTACAGAAGCTGAACACATCTTTCTAAAAATGTAACTGTCTCCTCTCTTACTTTGTTCTTTTAAGCCCAGTGAACTTTCAAATATTTGAAGGCATTCTTCCCTGAAATGCTGACGAGAAATGTCTTCAAAACATTTTCATTATATCTGCTTGTGGATTCTGTTATTTGCTCACATGTTTTAAAGTAAGTTTATCTACATATCACTCTTATGATAAAGATGTACTTCTTTTTCCTCTTCTGTCCCTCTTCCCTCGATCTCTCCCTCTGAGCCATGTCTCCTAGTCATGCCCCTGGTCAGCTGAAGGCAGGCAGTCCCTCCCAGAGGACTGACAGTTTGGGAAATTGTTTGAGAACCATGACAACAAGTGGTCATGACCCTTTAGGTTTGGGCAGTCTCCTCTGGAAGGCGTCATTAAAGGCCCATGGGTTGGCAAAGTGGAAAGGATGTGGGGAAAAAGAAGGGGGACAGAGCGGAACAGAGGAGGCGAGCCGCCAAGGGAGTTCAAGTTAATGTGCTGTCACTTTGTACCTGCCTCTCTGAGGTCTCACAACCAAACCACTAAAGACCAGGGCTCTTTTCTAGCTCTGAGCTAAACATCCTGCCGCAGCAGTGACTGTTTCATTCCACATACACACACATACACACACACACACTATATCTTTTCACAAGCCCCTTCTTGCTAGCAGCATTATCTGGATGTATTGATATCCTGTTAGCTCTATGCTTGGAAATAAGTGTACAGCACGATTGAGTACATTTTGCCATTTTCTTCCCCCACACTATACTCTATCGGCTTCATGCACACAAAAGCACAGATGACACATTGGCCAATGTTTTCTCTCCATTGACGACCACTCTGATGTACAATGCCTGCAGAGCTGCCATGCACTCAGCAACCTGACACGGGAATTACATTTTTGCACCGAAACAAAAGCATGCAGCTGTACCGTATTTTCAGCTTTTTCTCAGAGGAATATGATGTTTTTTTGGAGAGGAGACTGGGTTTGTTTTAGAACAGAGAGCAAAATCAAAGAGACACTTAGAGTAGATGCCAAAATTGATCATGAATCAAGCAGCACAATACTGCTACACATGCTTTTCTGGTCAGATTAGGTTGTAGGTAGTGGCATCTAAAATGCAGACACAATTTGGAGTCAATATTATGGAGTCACATGGAACTGGATTTGAGCAGAGCTGCTGCCTCATTTTTCCATCAGATCTGATACATTATATTTCTGAGGCTGAGATTCCTTTTTTTTTCTTAATTTGAAGACAATGTTTCGGTCACACTTTCCCTTTAAGTCTTTTTTTTATTACGCAAGCAACATCATCATTTCATGAATTAGCAACCACTTTTCCTTTTTCCCTGTGGGCCATAGGTTTTCGTGTGGATTAACACGTATTCAGTGGTTGAAATTATTCATGTTGATAAAATTCCTCCCAAGAGTGAACGTCCTGAAGTTTTATTGGACTTTATGATGAAATTCAGCATTAATAGTTGAATTCCATACACATATTAACAGAATGATAGGACCAACATTTCTTTGAGTCACAGGAGCTTCTTACAGTTTGATTGTCAGTGATAATAGAAACAGCATGAATAGTTTCAGGCTCTTCTGTCTGCTGTGTAACAACATGCCCTCTCAGTGCCTAACAGTGCGACAGATGTTTTAATATCAGTTTATATGGTCCATGAATGTAATCATTGTCTTTGAATTGAAGCCACAGAGACACTAACCTAAAATGACCTTTACTTAATCAGGAAAAATCACCTTCTTCCCATCAGTTTGTCTTAATTGTTTCCAATTCTTTCTTTTTATCTCTCTGTCTCTCTCACTTTGTGCTCCACTCTCGAGCCTTCCGTCTGTTACAACTTCCTTGCATTTTCACCCCTATCTGATTCTATCACACTGAGAGCCAAAGCCTTTAAACCCCTTAAATCCTTCCCAATTCAATTTCAGGATGGCGACACTGCCTTGCGTGCTGCTGCCAGCCTGGACTAGTCGTAGACAGGGCCCCAAGATAATCACAGACCCCTCCAGGTTTCCTAATCTGGCGATGCTTCCTGGGCAGGCAGGAGCAGATGCTTCGATATTCTGTTCAACTCTGCTGTGACATGAGACCACCCCCTCAGGCCTCTGCAGCTGGGCAAAGTGTTATTGTGCCCATATGTAGCTGCCGTCAGGTGCCTTTATGGAGCGGTGGACTGGGACATTTAATCATCCTGAGAATTAAATGGGACCATGGTAGCCTATACCTACTGCTACACCCGGCTGGCTTTCATTCTTCAGATGTAAACAAAACACTCACTGCTTACTTTTGGAATTTGGTACAGAGAGCTTTAGCTCCCTGCAATCCTGAAATAAACCCTAACCTACACAAGGATGGAATCCAGTGCTGCAGGCAAAACATATTAGTGTTTATAGTGACCTTTTATATTTTTTGTTTTTTCCATTTTCCATTTGGGATACAAGGACATAACACAAAGCAGATTTGAGAGAGATGGCACACTCCATAATCAAATACTTACATCACTTATCACCAAAAATGTAAACAAAATGTGCAAATGTTTGTACCGTAATATGAAAAGAAGAAAATACAATTGCAATAAATTATATTATAATTAATTAAAAATTACAACACAGTGCGAATCTGCCCTTGTATGTCCTGTATACCTTGAAGAGTGTTTATTTGCATTCATGTATAAACTCCTACACATAACGTTGTTTGGTAAAGAGAGACTTAGCGGCCTGCAGTCCTGAAATACATCCATCATCTTCACAAGGTTAAACTGAGAAATCCGCTGCTGCGGCTGAAACATGTGAGGGGTTTTTGAAGACAGCACAAAAAACAGAGAAAGGCTTGCAAATCTATTAATCAAGGACAAATATTTCAAATTTGTAACTGACTTTACTACAAGAGAAATGCCTAATGCTCATGCCTTCCTTCCATGGCTAATGAATCAAAAAATCAATTAAGTTCATAATTTCTATGTTTGCTTCCAAGTTCAGAGAAATAAATGCCAAATCTCCCCAGAACCGCAAGCTAGTGGGGTTGATCTCTTTCACCAGCTTTTTCCATCCACACTCGCATGTGAAGCTTTCCCTCCATCGCTTATTCTTTTTCTCATTTTTTTTCATCTTTGTCTTTCAACAGTGAGAAGAGTTAACAGATTATTTTCTGTTTATTAATTGAGCTACGCTAACTATGCTAGGGTTTCCACAGTTTTACAGCTGTGTTTTGCAGTTAGTGCCATCCGCTGAGCACTACCTTTATCTACCTGACTTCATATCTCTCTAAATTGTCAGACAATCCAAACTCCTGTCTGTGCCTTATCAGCTATGTATCAGTATGCAGTGGAATAGTAGTAGATGTCTACAGAAAGCAAGATAACCAGTTGACGAACCCCCGGGCTAATCCGACTGCAATCTGTTACTTAACAGTCCACTTTTCTAACTTTTTCTGATTTTGTGATTAAGAATTCCCTCAGGTGCACCTGATAAGGCAGTGACACCACATCTGACCCAAATCTGCAACAACTACAGAAGAAATTTTAAGCGTAACTTATGTACCTTGCTGGCACGGGGAGACAATTTCAGACCAGAGATTTACTAAAATGGAAAAGAAAAAACTCTCTGACAAGCTTCAAAATAGAACAAGGTGGAAAATGTGTCCACCTGACTTGGATTTTCACTCAGAAAATCAATTGTTCAACTGGTACAATAAACATAACATTGAGATGAAGAGTATTTTGGATAGACTTATATAGATCCCCTTAAGTTTTTAATCAAAACAGTACAAATACCAAGTACAGATACAAACTGCAGCTCTGCAGCTCCTGCAAATTATAAGATGATTTTTTTTTTAACCATAAAATGCTCAACAGTGGCCTTGGGCTTTTTCAGCCCTTTTTCTAAGTACGGTTACCATGTGTATTGCATGAGCATAGCACTTGAACCTGAACATTTTTTATTAAATTAGTTTTAGAGTGGAGAACAAAATGAAAACTTATTGAAAGAGAGGTCAGGTTTGCAAAACTTTATAAGAGTGTACAATTTAAAAAAAGCATTGTGAACTGAAAAGCGCTTTCAGACTTCAAGGTCTGAACAGTGTGTTAAATTGATTACACACAGATTTCATCAGCAAGTAATGGGTGACTTCTGATCACCTGAGGTGTTGTTCAACTTTTCCTGCCGCCTTAGCTGACCTGCAGAGTTTCACAGCTGAGGAATCAAAACAGACAGAAAGAGTCCCTGCAGTGCAATAGCTCATCCTCCAACCACCTGAGAGCAGACGTCGTCCTGCTCAGGCATTTATGAGCCCCTGTGACTGCAGGATTTCATTTGTGGCCGGCTCAGTGACTGAGAGAGCCGGCTGGACAGTGAGCTGAAAGACAGCAGCTGGCAGCTACTTACATCAACACTGATCCTCAGAAACCCCAGACATACAGACAGACAGACAACAAACATAGGCAAATCCTCAGAGCTGCTTAACACAGGAATGTTTTTAAAACTTCAAAATGCTCAAACATGCACAGTTGGAGAGAAGAGATTCAGCCACTGAGATATTTACATAATGTATAATGTACATTGTTATGCAGTCCTTGGAAGCTTCCACTGTGTATGGTGCTGTTGCTTTAGCCTCCAGGCATACAGCTGAGCGCTGATTAGAAGATCCTAGATGTTCCTAGATGTTTGTGTCTCTTTGTTTCATGGCTGGTACTTTTTTGAAAATGTAATCCAACAACTTCATTTTAAATAAAAACATGTTAACAATTCCCAAGATAAAAAAAAAAGAGATTAATTGAGAGAAATGCTAATTTCCTTTTAAATAAAAAAACATTTGGTCTGAAAGACGTCAAATGAAACACAAAATACAGTATTTCCACTAACTTTAAGTCAAAAAGCTTAAAATATACTGCATATATGTCCATGCAACGAACATGTTTTTTGTTGTTATTTTGAATTTTTGTTTCTTTGAATTGACTTTAAACTTACCCATACTCCAAACAACTTCAAAAATGGGTCATTTCTAGTGCCAAAATTTAATTAAGTATCCCATACTGTCCCATCTGCACCCAGCTTCATTAATTATTACTTTTCCCCAGCCTCAGTTATCCCTCTCCAATTAATTATTCATAAGCCCTGTAATGATTAACAATATGTTCTGGGCTAATCTCTATGTAAATTAAGGGAGCTTTGTAAGAGATAGTGCACTTTGCCACTTATCTGCACACATTACTAAATACTCTTCATCGACCTCCAAGGGTTCAGAAATGGTGAGGGTTGATGTTTTGTTTGGACTTCCTTACAGTCAAGACAAAACAGCCATCTCATGTTATTCAATTATAAAGCTCTACTGTATAAAACTTCCAACCTCACATCTCTTATCTCCTTTAAATCTAGTAACTACAGTACATGATCCACTAACTACTTAACCAAAGATGTCCCTCATAGATACACTCATAAAAACATTGCTCCATAGAGCTACTAGTGGTCAAAAACTCCAGAGGGTACCTTTAAAGCCTCTTCTGTATGTGAATAATTGACTTTAAAATTAAAAGACACTGTGGCTGCAGACACATCAGTAGAGGATTTTGGACATTGTCAGTTTGGTGCTGTTATATGGGATAAAACTGTTCATTCCTTTTAAAACCTTGAGCAGCATCACATGAGAAGGAACGCGGGAGACATAATTGTGGCCTTGAGTTTGATAAGACGCTCAATGCTGACTTGGTTAAGATGACTTAACTTTTGCTGAATTTCCCGGAATCAAATGAAATGAAATGGTTTACTGTATGTTTGGCACAAAAGAGCCATCATTCATCAGCTTCATATTCAGGCTTTTGTAATGATACAAAGTGTCTGAACCACTGGAGAGACGTGAGTAAGAGAGCGTATATAATCTAAATGTAAGTGCTAATCACGCTTTATTCATTGTTTTTTTGTTGTTGCAAATTGGGAAGATAAAATGGCTCAATTCTTTGTTTGGGCCAGAGGACATTCATCCATTTCTACCTTCACACAAGCAAGACAAAGAAAGACGAGGGCATCTCATTTTGAGTTGTTTGAAAGGATGAATACACTTCTTTGACAGTCTTTCAACCGGAGAAAATGTGTTATTGAAAGATGCTTGGATTCAAGTTAGCAGCTAAAAAGAGTATTGTAAGTCAGTGTGACATCAGTAATATAAAATGTTAATTCTTGAAAGCACACTTCTACAGTATCTTGCTTTGTATGCCTAAATGCATGCATTGCTTAGAAGTTTAAGACAGTGAGATCACAAAATTGGACTCCTACATCAACTATGTTTGAAAAAGCCATCATGAGGTCAGAGGTGGTTTCTGCATCTGTCATTGTGTCCCGACCTGACTCATACCTTGACAGAGATAAAACCTAGCTGGCTAGCTAGCAATGACATGTCCTTGAGGGAACGACCAGTTTTGCAGTCTTCACACACCAGCGCAAAAAGATCCACCTGCTACCTTTTGATATTCAGTCCAGTGGACACGCTGAACCCTGGGGATCCGGTTTATCAACTTCCTGCATAAACATAAATGCAAGATGGGAAGGAGTCACAGCACCCCTATGCCCTCATCATCTGCCTTACCACACCTAAACCAGAGTGGTCCCATTTCACAGACCATGTGCAAATACTCATATATACTCTCCGGGCAAGCTGTGAGGAAGATTGCTGGGTTTCCCTTTACCCCCTTTTCAATGCTGTTTCCCAGTGTGGATCCCTTTACTGAGGATTTCCTTTGTATACCTATATCTGTCTTCTAGGGTGTGCTTTTACAGACCAAATGGAGATTAATCCTTCAATAGGCCAAATTGAAAAGGCATGTTGGAAAACATTGTGATGTGCACTGAACATGGCATATTCACTGTATAACAAAATCCAATCAGTAATGATCTGTGTTAGAGAAATGATGACTGTCAGTATGTGTGGGACGGGAGATGGTTGATGTGACAGAGAGAGAGACAGACAGAGAGACAAGGACCACCTAGCAGTTTCCCCTCCAGCATTAAGTTGTCCTTCTCGTCTCCACTGAATGAGCACCTTGTCACAGAGGAACTAATTAAGACCGCCAATTATACTGCTTTGCAGTTCTGCTACTATTCAACATCTGTACCATTTGCATTTCGGAGCTGTTTGAAGACAGTAATTCAGCAGACAAATCCTTGTTCCTCAGCAGCACACCCACGTTAGCTCACCTACGAGCCTGGAAAAGGCAGCTCCTCTCATCTTCATCTTCAGGCCCATAACCTCGTTTCCAAAGTGCTTCCATGGGAACTGAGTCAAGTGACAGAAATATTCAAGATACACACATTTTCCAGCCCCCTTCTTTTTAACTTCACGTGGCACTTAAGCATTGATCTGTCTGATCAGTGCTGCCTGAAAAAGTAATCACTTTATCCCCATGCAAACACATGTTGTAATGGAAGGAAATGCTAAATATTACTTTTTTGACTCCAGCTTTCTATCTATTCCAGGCCTTCCACCTTCAACATTTGTTGGATCTGACAATTTTTATCTTATTACACCAGAGATCCAAGGTTTCCATTGCAGAAGCAAGTTAAGCAACTGACTGGAAGAGGAAGGCATTTGGGTGCCCAGTTTTCTCTCACTGGCTGCTGCAGCAGTTTGCTTTTAATGGTACTATGTGAGATCAGAATGTGGACAATTAGAGTCCAACTACAACAGTGTCCAGTATTTATTCTGTATTTATGCAGGGTATGTTAGCTGAGCATGCATGCTCTTTTACAGCAACACCCTGTTTACAGATATATTTCAAAGAGTTTACAGTTGTACAAGAAGAGAATAACAACAAACAGAATGCAGGCTCAGGTAAAGAACAATTATTAAAATGTCTTGTAATGCTGAAAAACAGGTTCTTGTTTTACAGAGTGGGTCTGTTACGCTAAGTGCATTATCGGTTGTTTGTAGCCTTAATGTTGCTAGTCTAGCAAGTTTCTCTCTGTCCATCTGCTGGTCTACAGTGTATCTATTAAAGTTAGCAGGGCCCCCAATTATGTCTAGTAAGCCCTGTTTAACCTACAGGAGTTTCCACTGGCTCATGTTTTGCTGTCACAGAGAAAAAACACAAGTGGAAAGGAGGGAATATCATTTCCCAATGTCTTTCCTGCAGAAATGGACCGGCGGAGTTATCATCAAGTGGCCAAAGTGCCACAAGTGCCACTTAGGCTACTGCCATGTTAGAGGATCATGTGCCCCAAAACACAAGCTAAAAATGTTAACAGTCAGAGAAAATCTCTTTCTTGCTACCAAAACTGTCAACTTCTTCTTCCAATAGGAGAGTGTTTGAATATGTGACTAAAAAGCAAAATAAAGAACTAGCATTTCGAGCCAACTCAAACTCAAAATCATTCAGCCACATCATTGCACAAGCCACAAAAAAAGTGATCAGAGCTACCCAACACACAACTATATAAGCTGGGTGCTAAAACTCAGCCCAGCCATAATTCATAGTTATATCAACTCACTGTCTTTAGAGCCCCTGAAAACTTTGTTTCACATCTTAGGTATTTCTCTATAACTCTCTCTATAAATATTCATGGCTAAATAAGCAACAATCAAAGTTAAAGTTTTGAAAAAAAACATCCTTACAGTAGGAATTATTTATCAAGAGTTAGACACTCAAAATCCCAGTTAGACCGCCTTATCAGGACTTTGTGGGTCTGGTTTGATCAGATTTGATTGACAGTGACCTTGCAACATAAGCAAACAATCCCACAAATGTCACCTTTCTTTCTAAGGGAGCCCCGCCCACTACATACCAGTGAGAAAAGAAAGGAAAAAAACATAACTGCTCTAACTGTGGCAGAATATTCCCTGTTCATGCAGGACCTTGTGAGATTGATCATGTGACTGTTTTGCTAGTTATTTGTTTTTATATTATTGTTTTTATTTCAAAGGGTTCATGTGACTTTATTTGAATTTAAAACATGTTAAATATGGTATATATAGAATGTGTCAATCAAAGTGTTTCCTGCTTTAAAATTACTTTTAAAATAATTGTCTCAAATGTTGGGGCCAATATAGTTTTGTCACTACCAACTATTATCTATTTCATTTCCTAATTATGAGTCTATAAGCTTATGAGACAGGTGTATTTTCACATGAAGATCTTGCATTAAGGTAAAGCCACATGACAGCGACACCGTGAGGCCACAGGGGATGGGAGGAGGGCGGGTGGAGGAGGATTATGGGCGCGCACAGCTCGGGTTTGTAGCACGGGCACTGGAGCAGCGGTGTAACCGATCCCAGCTGCTGCCGTGGGGGGAATGAGAGCTATTCCCGTCCCCCGTGGGTTGGTCACGTGTCCTCGGGGAGCGTTCACATTGTGGACCACGTCTGGAGAGAGTGGGAGCGCACCGTTGCGCGCAGTCGAGTTGGACAGCAACATCTTAAACAGGCGGTAATGATCCGACGGTGAATCAGCCAGATCAGTTTTGTTTTGGGGCGTTGTCATATACACTCCACAGTGGTGTGTGATACACAGATCCGTCAGGCACTGACAGTGTGTGTGATCCCTCAGTCACTGACTCGTCAAAACTTCTGCGCTTACCAACTGTGATCTTGACTGCGAGTGTCACATTGTTGCCAGCCGCCCACCGCTACAAGTCGACATACGGAGCTGTCACGGCGAACCGAGGTAGGCTGTACTTCTTTCCTGTGGTTTTTGATGGAATAGACAGAGTAACGTGCACAGTGGCTAAACAAAAACACTGTTGGTTTGTGCACTGTGCAAGGCTGTTCAGTGTGAGGCGCGGGATACCGGGTTGCAATAGGATAAACAACCATATCAGCTGTTCACGAGTGTATGAAAAGCTTTTCCCCTCGCACAGAAACAAGCAAGATGAAAACAATGAGTGTGTGACTGATCTGGGTGATTTGGAAAACACGAGCGACCTAGAGAGCAAAGGATACCATCGCTAATCTCTCGTGGTGCGTCAGTATTACATCATGTACTTCATATTTATGCTTTTATCTTTATTTCAAAAGGGCCCACAGACCTGTTAAAGAGTGCTGAAACTACACTAAGCTTTGCTGAGTGAGATCCTTCTGTGGCATGTCAAGCGGCACTGGCTGATTTTGAGGCTTGCTGAAAGTATTTTCACGTTTCCTGTAACCATAGTCATGGTGTAGTAGTACTAAATGGATCCTGGGACTGACCTGAGCTGACTCCCAACCACGCCCCTGATGCCAGCCAGAGCAACAGTAAGACATATAGTAGATACTGTAGGTGGTAAGCATGTTCCTTATCCATGAGGACTAAAAAGACATTTGTTTTTTTTGTCAACAGTCACCATAGAGACAAGTGGTGTTGTCATAGTTATGGATTCATGTTGTTTTATATGCTATGTAGATAATATAGAAAACTAGAATATCTATGGTATAGTAGTACAGTTAGGAGACACAATAGAGTGAAGCAGATCACCATAAACTCACTAACAAATAGGGCCCCTACACAGTCCCCATAGGGATGTTACATCATTTTGTGGCTCTGACAGTGTGTCAGTATGTTATTGTGGAGACAGTGCTGCAGGTGACAGTGGAGGCACTGTGGCTTTGGCTTCAGAAAAGAAGAGTGTAAAATGTCAGCTCCACATCAATAATGCAGGATACCAAAACAATGGGGAGCCAGAAAGTGGGGTCCAATGTTGGCAAGTGTTGGCCCCTGCCTGTCACTTTCTCCAAATGTGTGTTTGGACACTATTGAATAACAACTTATTTGTTCAAATGTACTTAAAATAATTACTTAAATCCAAATAATTACATTCTAATCCTAATATAACTCCACAATCAAACACTTATGCCAATAAATTATAGATTCTATCAGAGCCATGTTGGCCATGTTTAATGCACTGAGATGGCTATCATACTTTAAACTGGTGGTTCACCGTCTTATATAGAAAATTATTTATTTTCCCACTCTCTCTCTCTCTCGCTCTCTTGTTAATGCATGATCACTGTGGTTAATGAGACAGGTCTCAGCGCATGGGGCCCGACCCTCTCAGAGACAGCGCTGCTAGTTGGGTGAATACAGCTGACACCCTCATTCATCATGCATCTACAGGGTGCTGCCTGCTGTCGCAGTCTATCCATGCCTGGCCCTCTCTCTCCTTCTTCCTCTCTCTCTCTCTTCCTCTCTTTCTCTCTCTCACTCCCCAGTAGATGATAATTATTAAGACATTATAATGACAAGAGCAGTGTCTTTTCTAAGGGAAAGACAGGGTGTCAGCTTCTACATGCTGGGATGATTATAGCTGTGACACAGGGTTGGCATTGTGTGTTGATGTTGATTTCCAAGAATACATGCAAACACCTGCTGTACAGTGGTATACCTGCTTGACTCTCTGCAGCCTGAAGCAAGTTTACATCTCTGCTAGCAGATTGTGGAATTGCTGCTTCTGCAAACCAAATGTTTTTAAGAAAGACCTGAGAACTTTGCTTTGGAGCAATTTCAACTTGCCGGTGTAAAAAATGCATTTATATTTTGATATTTTTTCACATGTATAACCATCTAATCAAACTAGATACTGTCTTGATGCTGTGACGTCTCAGAGCTTCAAATATCTTATCTGAAGCAATAACTCTTATTAGGATTGTGCCAAAAATTGTAAATCCCACTACTGGCATGCCATAGCAAAGCCGCAAATGAAATATTAAAATGTTAGAGATGTAACTGACCCACATGTAGTGAAACTTAACACCCATGCATAATTAGTGCACGCTTGATTAAAATGTGTTAGCTTGGTCATAATATTACAGTATCCATTTCCCTCCTTTTAGATTTACTCTGTTAAACACTGATGACTAAGAGAGGTTCTAACGTTGCAGAGATCATTTACTCTCTCAATATCTCAATCCCAGTTTTGTTGTGACTGCCTGTCACAACAGGTAATCTTTAAAGGATATTGGTCACGTTCTTTGTTTGCTTGGGGAGGCTCTCTGTACATTTTAATTGCTTTATCCTCACAGATCAGTTAGCCAGAAAGGATACCCATCACAGGGATGTTTTCATTCTGGGCTGTCTGTCAACAGCTGATGCCAGTTTGAGACTGAATGAGGCATTTCTCTGAGAGTCAGCCTCTTGGCTGTGCTTTCACAGGGGAGCCTCTTGAAACAGCAGGGGGGCTTGGCATGTTGTTGTTAGCTTTGCTAAAGTTGGTTGAAGGATAAAACTCCAGCTTCCTGCGGAAAAAAAATGACTTTGTTGTGAAACTGGAATGTTGTGGTCTGATTTTTTTTCACATATTTTCATGATTGAGTTAATTAGGTGCAATGGCAGTGCAAACTTGATGTATAGGCAGTTAATGGTAACTCTGAAAAGTGGGAGAAGGAAATCGTCATCATTCTTCTCACCAAAATCTTAGTTGCCACCATGTCAGTATGCGCAGGTGTGAAAACCCAGTTTATTTTCTCCAGAAACACTGTTGTTGCCGAATGTGTTTTTACTTTTGAAGAATCCGAATTTGCAACAGCACACAAAGGATCCTTTGAACTTTTCATGAGTACCTTCCCACATCATGTTCCACCTCAACATCCATTCCATACATCAGATTATGTAGGCAAGACACCAGAAAAATACAATTTCCTTCTTAACGGCGTATGTCTCCTCTCACCATTTTGCTTTTAAGCCTATGAGAAATACAATTAAATGTGTATTGCAGAGTCACGGGCTGCTCCTTAATCTTTAGTCTGATCTGTTGCCATCTACACATTCCTCCCTCCCTGTCATCCTTTAGCGTGCTGCATTAAACAGGGACCAAAATAATAACACCAAAAGCCAAATTCATTTCTTGACTTAAATAAACAAAAGGCAGTTTCTACAGCCTTCCAGCACTGCCATCATTTATTTAAAGCCAGCTGTGTTTATGTATGTGCGTGCCAAGTACATTTATGCCTGCTTGCATCTGTGGACCCCTGTGTGAGTGTGTGTCTGTAGATATGTTTCTTATCCAAAAGATTGAAATTATGACAGTGTGACAGAATAACCTTGGGGTAGGCAGGATGTGACTGACACCGCACTGAACCGCACCACGCATAGCTCTGCCAGCAACACACAGCCATCACAGCCTCCAGTCGGCATCACAGTAGTTAGCCTTGCCACTCATCGGGGGTTTAATATTCAATTATGAGGGTCCTCTGGTTCAAGCTGCGTTGGATGGCTTGTGGAACAGCCCCACTGATTGATGAGTGGGCATCTTAGCTAAATAGGCTCACAGTTTGCCCCTGAAGGAGGAAGAAACAAGGCAGATGGCTTGTGGGGGTGTTTTTACTGACGTGGCAGGAGTTTCTTGCAGTTTTGCCTTATTAGTGGTATACACAGTAACAGGAGCACAGCAGTGAATCAGTGTTCAGTCAGATCAAGCTTGAAGCAAAATCGATTTAAAGTGTAATTCACCAATATTGATTTTTATATTATTTAAATGAGCATATGAGTTTTTTTGAAATCATGAACCTTTTTGTCTTCCCTTTGATTTAATGCATAACAAATGAGTGCATTTATATGTACGTACAGTTTGTATACAGAAATGAAGCATCAAGGGCGAAGGTTTAAAGGTGTTCTTTGAAAATGCCTGCAGAAGGGTAATGTGACAGTGTCATCCCACTGCCTTTTAGTTTGCTGCTGTGACAGTCTGTCAAACTGTCAGATCCAGCTGAGTCCGGAGAAGTGTCGGTCTTACAGTGTTGTGCTGACAGACAACAAGCAGACAGACAAAGAGGCGGAGAGTGAGACAGGCGGTTCAGCATTTGCTTGGGTACAGTGTGGGGAGAGCAGCTTCTCCTCTGTCATCTGATGGCAGATAAGATTCTTCAGCAGTCAGGTATTTGGACCTTGCTGGTGGGCTGTTTCTTGGCTGAAAGCTGGACCGAGCTGTCAGTCAGATTAGCGCTATGAGCCGTTGGTGGGAGAGTGCAGTCCTATCCTCGGGGGGGACAGCAAAAGATCTGCAAATCCCCAACACTGAGCATGCACACGCACGCACGCACACAGACACCCACATATGAGTACACAACCCCCACCGAAGAATGAAGGGACGAGATCAAGACAGGTCATGGGAGGCTCTTTTCAAATACATTCCTCCTTTGGGAGACTGCTGCCTCCTTCGTGCCCTTCATGCACATGTGCATGCATTTACCCTCGAATAAACATGGACACACACACACACACACACACACACTTAGACATCCTGTCCCCTCCTCCAAAGAGGGACAGCAAAAACACTGACAAATGGTTGGCTATCCAATTTTTATGGGTCACTGATTCCAACTGCAATTGGTAGTAGCCGGTGTGTTACTGCCACTATAGAAAAATATATTAAAGTGCAATGTGAGCTATCAAAGATTTTTTTATATTTTAATAATATTTTAAGTATTCAAAACTATAATTTTCAATATATGCCAGCATGTGAACATTGATAATAGTACCTTTCTATTGTCTTGGTTGGTTTTTATTGTCTCTGCATTCACAGAACCAGCTGAATGACACAAAGTCAAGCCCCCATGATATTATCGCCCAACTCCCCTGGAGTAATTTTATTAGAGGCAGACTGCATGACCGAGGCGACATGTCATGCATTTAGAACAGGGAGGGTGAAGCTCTGTATAACTGAGTGATCGAACACAGGGGTCAGAGATGTTGACTGATGCTGTGATGCTGAGCGGGGACCTGCTTGAAATAATCCTAAACTATCTAAATTGTCTTTACCCACGGGAGGAAAACAGCTGCCAGCCATTCTTAGCATAAATACCCTGTGGGCTTCAGCTGTATATTAAGAAATTGAAAGGTTTCATTCCCAACTGCTTCTGTACCTGATGATTGCTGTACTTAATTCGACAATAACACAGCTAATCCCTTCCTGTGAAATGCCAGGGTTTTGTGGCCAAATGTCCTTTCAAACCTTTTTAGATTTAAAAGTTCCATTTACTGTAGGCACTTTTCTTCTGACAATGCACAGAGTTGGAACAAACCTCCAATATAGCCTGTTTGGATTAAGCTTAATCCATTTTTTTCACACCCTGCCTTAAACCTGCGAGCTGAATTTGTTTGTGAAATCATCACCTATGTACGGCATGATACAGTATATTTGAAGATATGAGAAAGGCTTGGACTTCAGTGGAGAAATGATGATAAAATGTCCTTGATCAGAGTAGTCCTGTCTTCTCTCTTCTCTTCTCTATGCAATGATATATTAGCACCAATGATCACATACTGTATTAGTGTCTTTCTGTAGAGGCTGTAGTAGTTTGAGTGAGAGCTGAATTGAAGATGACAGCGACCTCCAGTTGTCCTCTGTCACCACTTGTTCTACTTATAATCACAGCAGGGGAGGAGGAGGCAGTTCAACAGTGAGATGGTCTTTACTTAATTCACTGTGATAAATTACTCCTAACCTCTCACTCTCTGGCTGACCTCTGCTGCCAAACTGCAATGTAAGGATTTCCACATACATGCATAAGCATACTCAATTCCCCTTCCTGCTCCTCTCCTCCTCCCCTCTGCCTTTCCCGCTTATTGTGTACCTCTCTTTCTTATTCAGATTCATTCCACACACACACACACACACACACACACACACACACACACACACCCCGCCTACATACATGATCTAAATCTTTCCTTTGTAGTTTCTAATCATCTCCTTGGCAGGACCTATCCGTTCTCCACGCACTGCTGCCAGTTTCCAGCCAGATTATCTGTTACGTGTCCTCTGCTGTGTTGATGGGAATGTTAATTATTAAGTTTATAGAGAGAAGAAACAATTTGTCACAAGCATATGGTGCTAAATTAGAAGGTCACGTATGTTTTTTTCAGTGACCCGTGCTAATTGCTTAACCTCATAGTCAGCCAATTCAGCTGCCAGAGCAGGCTGACCGACCAATCATCCTCATTTAACTCGCACTCTTTTAAGTCTCCGGAGGCGAAGGCAGTTCTAATCAACATGTCTTGTAAATTTACATTAATGAATAATGGTCTGTGTTTTATGGTTTTACAGAATATTGAGCCATAAGTAAGGTGATAAACCGGGCTGTTATCTGTCACATAATTGCAATCTGCTATCTGAGTTCTCTGTAAAGCCTGCATTCTGCGTGATCAAATGATTATACTTTCATAATTACAGTTGCCTAAATGTATTTGGAGGGACTCTAATTTCACATTCCATGGTCACCGCTTTGTAATTTCCCTCCTCATTTTGAGATGTAAAGATGCTTGGTTAGTGAAGTTAACATAAATCAGTGCATGTTATATTCTTACATGTTTCGGGCGCACTGTATTCATGAATTTTAAGGCGAGAATGATTTGCAGGACCAAAGGCTGAGAGTCATTTTGTGCCTAATTATTGGGTTTCAATGTAATATTACCTCACATAGACTTTGTATGGGGAGTGATTTGGCATGGCGTTGACTTGCTGACAAAAATAGAGCTTTTACTTTAAAAATACAGGGCAAGAGAGTCTCCCTCCCTAAACCGATGTGACATCTTTTCACAGTGATTGCCGAGCTAAACCTGAGAGTGCTGAAAGCTTTAATGCTGAGCTGTAGGATCATATGATCAAGTCAGATACAGTGACTCCATATAACTCAATAGGACTCAAGAGCTGTACTAGTCAGATTATCGCTTTTATTTTAAGAATCCCCCGAACCTTGGAATTAAGGAGTTGACCTCTTGATCAAAAATAAGTTACAGTGAGGCAGGTGAAAAATCTAAATGGAAAAAAGTTGTGTTTCTTGTACAATATTGGATATGAAACTTTGATCCGTGTTTAAAACTTTCAAACTCTGATTGAATGTTATAAATCAAAGATGACAGTACTGTATAAAGAGAGGCTCTGCAGGATCTAGTGGACTCACTACCCATCCCCTAAGACTGGTCAGATCAGCTGTGATCATCCAAGCAGGCTTTGACAATGATCTTGGGCCAGCCCCTTTGCTCTCAGAGGCTGGACAAGCTCCAGGATTCTGGCCCTCCTCCACCTCCACCACCACCACTGGGGTTTTTTTCACACACAAAATAAAGACTCTTATTGTTGCATCATGGCTTTTTTCAGATCCCATGGTTAAATTCCTCGACCGATGAGAGAGGGAACCTATCCTCAGAAAACCCTAACAAAAGCAAACTCACATAACCCGTGCAGCCTAAGCATCCTGGGAAAATGCAGGCAGCCCACCACCTCATCACCGCCATCCCCCGGCATTCTGCAGCTGAGTTGAGGACGTTATCTCATTCTAGCAGTGTGTTTGTGTATTTGTGTTATCAGAAAAAATGCCATACACCACTCTGAATGTGGCCGGGTGTTGTCTGCCTTTTCATATGTGCTGAAATACAAAACTATGGAGATGATGATTGTGTTTGAATGGGCCGAGATAATGAAATGGAGCCTTTATGTTAACATTTTATCACAGCACCGCTGCCTGTGTGACTACATAATCTCACCCTTTACACATTCACTTCTGAGTTGAGAGACCCGAGTTTATTGGTTAAAGGCTATTTTCCTTGTGATAATCTTTGATATCCATATAGATTTTACGCATTCTCGTTCATCTCATCTCCTGCAGGCAATGGGATAAAAAAAGCCCCCTTTTTTTTCTTCAAAGCGGTTTGAACTGAATTTTTCTGACTGTCCACAGAGTTAAAAGTGTCTTCGATCCAAATACATTTTTGATGAAACATTGCATCAGCATCTGACACATTTGTGCTTATTTGATTGGCACATTATTCTGGTACTTGATGTTAATGTTGGTGTTGTTGGCTGTGATGTCGTCTGTATATATTGGTATATATTCCAGAGATTAGATAGAATTACAAATTACAAATCTCCAAGAACAGTCACAGAGTATTGGATTGGTCAGTCAGAACTGCTTGACTATGAAAATTGCCAATCACAATTGCTCAGAACCCAAGATGTTGTCTTTGAAGTGCTTGTGTTGTCCGACAAACAGTCCAAAATATAAAATTTATAATGATATAAATACAGCAAGTCCTAACATATGAGTAGTTGGAACCAGCAAATTTTTGCTTGATGAATTACATCAGTGATTAATCAGTTTTCATCAATCGACTTAATTGACTAAGCATGTCAGCACAGGAAACACAGAACCTATTATACTGTGCATTGGACCTTTGTAGAATTGACAAAGGGACAGCTATGGTGCATAGTAGGATCCATTCTCGCATGAAGTGCAGCTTTTTTCTCATAAATGTCTCACAAATACTAAAAGGAAGTACTTATTGTACTAGTTTGTATTGATTTCCTGTAACATCATTCTTGCTCAACCATTTTCCTGTTTCATTTGTGAGAATCCGAATTTCTAATTTTATTATCTGTTACGGGGCACCATAAATGAGAAAACCCAAAGATACCAAACCATATTCAAGTTCCAAATAGAATTTAAGCAGATGTGCATCAGCAAGTTTGCGAGTGGTTCCCCTATCAGTATATCAAGCCATCAATTTTTCTGTACAGGGAATCTCTTCAGAATGACAGCATTTGAAAGAGGAGCGTACTACAGCATATCAAGCCTGAGTTTCTCTTGCCATTCCCAAGGGATCTTGTCTGTGCCTCCAAATGGAGCCTGGCATACAGTATCTTCCTTGTAATTAGATCCTCACTGCTTTGAATTAAACTGTGGTCCAGAGGCAGCATGATCTCTCTGCCCCGGGTGCCCCCTCGCAGAGTACTGGTGGTACATTTCTCACAGAATGAGGAGGCCTCACTTTTGAGCCTTTGTCTTCAAAGACATGTTCCCAGTCTTTTCCCACTGGTCATATATTTCTTTCTTGCGGAGAGTTAGATGAGAAGACTGATACCATTCTTATCTGTATGGTAAATATGAAGCTATTAACAGCAGCCTCTTAGGTTAGCTTAGCTTAGCACAAAGACTGGAAATGGGGAAATAGCTGGCTGGCTCTGTCAAATGGTAACAAAATTTGCCTGCCAGCACCTATAAAGCTCAATGAATATGTTGTATCTTGTTTGTGTAATCTGTACAAAAAGTACCTTTTAAAAATAAGTTGCAGTTTTATGGGGGGGTTATGTGCCTATTTCTTGACTTTGGTTTTTTGTACAGATTAAACATGAGCTTTAGAGTTGCTGGTAGGTGGATTTTGTTATGTTTGGACAGAACCACGCTAGCTGTGTCCACCTGTTTCCATTCATTATGCTAAGCTAAGCTAACAGTCTCCTGGCTGTGTAGTTTCATATTTATCGTACAGATTTGAGAGTGGTATCTATCTGCTCATCTAACTCTCAGCAAGACAGTGAATGCGTGTATATCCCATAATGTTGAATTATTCCTTTAAGAGGATTGGCCATCTATTGTGAATCAGGCTTTCTCTGGGTAGAGGGGACATTTTTAGATCTTGATCTTAAGGTTAAACTAATCAGTGGCTGAGGAGGATTTTGTAACAGTGACCATGTCTGGCCCTTAAATTTGCCTAAATGAATTAATTATGAAAAAATAATTAACTAAAGCTGCTGACATCAAAGAGAACAGGGTGCATGGAGTGTTAATTCCCTTTGCTAGGCAACTATCCAACGGCTTTAGCTAGCTAACCTTAGGTAACAATGGGGATAACACTGCTGAAAGAAAAAGACCTGGAGAGAATTAGGAACTGTTCTACTTCTGAGGTAGAGGATGAGGAGCCCATGCCAAATTCACATGTATAGCCCAAACTAGAATTGCTCAATTAATCTTATGCGTCATTTTGTGTGGCTTTGTGTGTGTGTGTGTGACCTTGTAGGAGGACTGTTTCTACTTCACCAGCCAACTAGGTGCTCAAGTAACAAAAAGACTGAATATGAAAAAAAAAACAGCTCTGCAACACTGTTGACTAACTGGAAGAATCTTTTACAGATTCTGTGAGAATGGGACATTGACAGTGGTGAGTATTTGTGTGGTTTTATTTTAAAATTACAGTGCGTCTTTCTTGGGAAGAAAATGGCGAAACGAATCTCTTGATATAAAAGACTGAACAGAGTTGGAAGTTTCAATACTCATCAAGGTGAATCAACCTGAATGGATCAAAACAGATATCCCTCCCAGTATTTGCTTCTCCTGTAATAGCTTGCAGTTGTTCACAGCCTCCCTTGGCGTATGAAAGTTTGATGTAAAATTCAGATAATGTTTTCACACATTTCCTCACCAGCCTCTTTCTTTTCTTGTAGTGACAGTATGAAATATCCCCTGGTGTGATGAGTTACTTTTATTCTTGAATTAGGGTAGCGTTTTTATGTTTACCAATCACTGCCAACCCACAAGAGACGTAGACCTATTCTCTATTTCTCACACTGAACTCTGCTGACAAGGGAGATGCTAATAATTAATGACATTTTTTGAAATCTCTTTCAAGATGCTCTAGGAAACTGCACAAGGGGGAAAACGAAGAACATAAAATGGCTTGGAGCTTGCAGCAAAAAAAAAAAAATTCAGCCAGAGAATCAAATGGGAGTTTTCTTTAGCTAGAGAATCAAATTGGAGGGTTTATTCCACCCAAAAACATCTCTGTGACCCATTTTGGGTTCCAGCTCACAATGAAGAGACAGCCGTATAAAGAAGGGCTTGTATGTATAAAAGATGTTATTACGGGAAAAGGTAGTCACACAGAATATTATTGAAAGAATTGAAATATCTCATTCAAAGCAAAAACAGACAAATTAACTTGTTTACTGGTTAAAACCAAGACCTTATCCTCTGAACCCCCAAATAGTATGAGGCTAATGTTATAGCTGTTATCAGTATGTCTACATGACATGGTTGACCTACTGTCTATAGATGACCATTGGATAGCCACATGCCAGTTACCTTTCCATGACATATTTCCTCATCAGTTCAAGTCAATTCAATTCAAAGGGGCTTTATTGGCATGGGAAACAGATGTTTACATTGCCAAAGCAAGTGTGAACTTAAAAAAAACACACACAAAAAAACATGTATGTGAACAGAAGAACTGTGATTTTCTTTCCTTATTTTTAAGTATAAATTCAAGGCCAAATACTGTAATTAACAGTGATCAGAAAGAAAGTTTATACCAGAAAAGATCAGAGATAACTGAAATCTCACGCAGGTCATAGACAGTATGTGCAAGAAGCATTTCATTTAGCTGAAAACAGTCCTGCCATTAAAGTCATTTAAATCCTGGAGGGACTGATGAAGGGGAGTGGAGTAGACACGGGAGAGTGATGCAGCCTGCAGGATAGCGGAGAGATGAAACAGATGGAAGGAGAAGCAGACGAGCAGGGACGACGCTGATCGGAAGACAGAGGGGGGGCAGGGGAGTAAAGGACAGTGTGGTACACAGTGGGTGCCCCCATAAGCCCAATGTCCTCAGCAGCAATTACACTGCACACACACACACACATATACAAAGCTGTGGCCTTTGTACTCCTAAGTAGAGGCCTGTTTCATAATGGATTCTGCAGGACATGGCTCCTGCCAGCTTGAGTATATTGAATTTCAGCAGCAACAGCAACAACAGCTCCTATAGCACTGCTATTCAATCCCGCAGTGGAAAAGAGCAGAATGTGAGCCATTTTATCGGTTTCTCTGCTCTAACAGGGCGAGCTCATTTTCTTTTACTGCTATAGGTGACATGTTTATGTAACTCTTCTGGTTAGTGCACACTGTAGTTTGCAACCAACCTGTGTGGGCATGTATGGCTGCGTGTTTGTGTGTGTGTGTGTGTGTGTGTGTGTGTGTGTGTGAGTGCAGCATCAGAGGGAATGTTCTATTTTGATGCATTGCTCTAAAATGTAGGTTGACGGGAACATTCGGAAAAATATTTTAACGATTAGGAACATCTGACAGTACCAAGTCCAAATGTAATTGGATATTAATTTTTCATGGTCTCTAGTGTAGCTACAAACGTTTCCTCAGTCTCATGATGTTTTAATTAGGGAGGGATTTGAATTTATTTCTGTAGTGTACAAGTTAATTCTTTGTATTGACAATACAGTCACCATAGAAAAACAGTATTAACCTAGAAAAGACATAAACTGTTGGTCAGGTATTCACCTATACTTTTTCTGTTCCTATTATGGTGTTATGACAGTGATTTTTGTTTTGTTTTTTTTACAGAGGACAATACAATGAAGTAACCTTGTCACAAATAAATTTGTTCGTTGATTCCAACATACATCTGGTTTATGAGAGTTCTTACATTTGCTACTCTTCAACACCTGTACTGCCTATATAAACTAGAATTCCTCAATTAATCCTATGTGTCATTTTGTGTGGCTGTGTGTGTGTGTGTGTGTGTGTGTGTGTGTGTGTGTGTGTGTGTGTGACCTTGTAGGAGGAGTGTGCTGTCGCTACTTCAGCAGCCAACTAGGTGCTCAAGTAACAAAAAGACTGAATATGGTTTATGAGAGTTTTTGTTGCTCTTTAACACCTGCATTTTTATGAGACTAAGTACAAATTTATCAACGCATGTGTGATGTGATTACACATTTTTATACTTTTGCTAGGATTCCATTCAAGGCAGACAGCTCTAAAATATTTAAACAATGCCCATAACTAATCATAATAAATGATCAGTGTAAATATCATTATCACACATAGATCAAATAATAAGGCATAATTACTGACACAATGAGTCAGTTTATGATTTGATTCCTAAGTTATGTTATGAGTGGCTTTACTAATATGTTGTTAATTATTTGTGTTAATTTGTAGTTCATCTCTTATGAGAGCTGTTGATGGCTCTCCCTCTTTAAAGTCATACGGCTGCTCCCCCATATATATTATCCAGTGTTTTTCTGCTACTTTGATTTGAACCTCAATTTTTTTTTTCCTGATTTATTTTGTCTATACACACTTATTTGTGAAATGTTATAATAATGTGTACACTTGTTTGTTGTCAGCTCTCATAAAGCCTTCATAGATTTCTTGAGTAGGAATAGGGAAATATTAAAAAAACACCCTATGGATACTTTTAAAGGAAATACCATTAAAATGACTTTATTCCATGTCAGCATCTGTAATGTGATGCATGAAAAGGCAGTCTACTGTCGTGGCATAATCACAGCTGGAATCTTATGTGTGTGTTTTTCTTGGAGACACTAGATGGCACTATGGATATATAATCCCTGGGAAATCTTAGTGCCTCTCTCTCTCTCTCTCTCTCTATCGCTCTCTCTTTCTCACTCATAGACACAAAATCACAATGATTTTGTCCTGTAAAGAGGACAATTACAAAGCATTTTCATATGTTTTATAGAGGGAAATCTGTAACCATCTGTCTGTGTGTGTGTGTGTGTGGTCATCTGTATTTATGTGATTCATGTGCATCTTTTTGTTTCCAATCTAGCACCTGATTTCTGTATTTGATTTGCTCTCTAATGTACTGAACATAACCGCATCGCAGTGTTGCTGGTTTAGTTCTGTAAAAAGTCATCATGTAATTCTCTATGAAGCAGCTACACTTTTATTAAATGTTTGTGACTTCAGCAGCAATTTGACAAATGGATGTTTTACCTGGGTATGATATTACCAAAGGTATGGTTGTGTGCGTGCTAGGTGTTCATAACATTGTCGGGACAGAATGTGTGTTTGTAGACACAAAGCTCTCGATCCCTTTAAGCAGATTCTTCCTCAGCTAAGGGCCATGCCTCGTCAACGTGCATTTTGTGTTATGCACTTAATCTGCTCCGTGTTTGGGATTAGCCTTCTCGTCCACAGACAGGAAGCTCTCTTCTCTCCTCCCCTCTCCTCATCTCATTTTATTTCCTCTCCATCTCTCTCTTTCTCTCTCTGCTGTGTTTTCTTCTCTTCTTTTACATATAAATCTCACTTTCATCCCCAGTGCTGTCCTCATCCATTGCCCCCTCTCCTCGTCTATTTTCTCTTTTTTCCCTCCTGCTCTCCTCTCCTCTCTCCCATATGGTTCCCCTCAGTAATAATCAATGCAACCTAGCAGGCCCTGGCTTGATGCAGCTGTAAGCATTTTGAGCTCCAATATGTAAAAAAAGAAAAGAAAAGAAAAAAAAGCGGTGCCTGGCCAAATTGTTAAATGCGCTGAAAAATCTATCTGATGAACAATTGTGCTGGAATATGATAAAAAGCGCATCTTTGATAGACTCATGGAACATTTTTCAGATACTAAACACTGACTCGTGGTCAGAAGCATTTACTCAGCAAACTTAAATTTTGATAGTATACAGGATTTGATTTCATGAAAATCTAAAACCCACCTGTGGTGTGTTTGAGTCTAATTTCTTAAAATGTAACAAAGCGCAATTAGAGGTTTTCTTCAGACAGCAAATCTGAAGCAGGCGCACTTTAAAGGAAACATCGATCAAGGCCACTACTAGGGAAATAGCATGGTATCCTTTTGCTAAAGATCCGATTGCTATCCTATTGCTAATCCTCTTGTGTGCAGGGACTGCATGTTTTCATTCACACGGCACAGAAAGCGTAATATATTATAGACCATGACAACCTCAATAATGTTATTTAGGTGCCCACCTGGTAGAGTGTGTACCACGTATCAAAGCTGAATCCTTACTGCAGCCTGGGTTCGAATCCAGCTCGGGCCCTTTGCTGCATGTCATCCCCTCTCTCTCTCCCCTGCCTTTCCTGTCTCTCTCTATCACTATCAAATTAAACTATCAAAATATGGGATCAGACATCAGAAAGAATTTGAAATTGAAATTGAAATGTCATGTAAACTTGGAACATGTGACCTGCTGTTAAGATAGGTGGTGACGTGATAACAACAGTAACCACAACAGCTGCCAGCCAACATCATGTCAGCTGTGTGGCTGTATTTTCCATTAAATAACTGATCAAGCAAAATTGCTTTTTGGGATTGTTGGAAGTTGGGAGTGTTGTAAGCACCACAAAACACCACAAACTTGATAAAACACTTAAATATCATGCAAAAGAATATGACAAACTTCAAGCAAACTTCAAGCAACAAGATGTTTTTGCAGAAGCAGCATTGTTGGAACCATTAAAGAAGCGGGAGAAATTTCCTCCAGAGAGCAATAAAACAAAACTGATAACAGAGAAAGTTGTGAAATTTATTATGGATGACCAACCCTTTTCTGTGGTTGAAACTGTTGTGTTTCAACTCTTAATTGAACATCTCAAGCCTCGCTACATGCTGCTAAACCAATAGGAAACGGCTGGCCCACATCTGTTCCCTCTAGTTAGTGGACCCTTTCAAAACACTTGGAAAATGTTGATGAATTTAACAGCTGACATATGAATCTCAAACATAACTATGTCTGACAGCACACTGCTTGTGTATTGCAAAAAAGTTTTGCATCTAACATCTCAAGAGTGACTTGTCTGCAATTTTTAGTCAGCAGTTTGGCTCTAGGCAATGTCGGTCGGCATGAAAGTTTTGCACAGACTCTCATGGTCCCCAAAGGACGAGAAGGCCTACTGATTTTGGTGATCCCCTGACCTTTTCTCTAGCGCCACTAGGTGGTTGACATTCTTGTTTTTTAGTGAAATGCCTTGACATCTATTAAATGGATTGCCCTGTATGTATTTCATTCCAGCTGTAAATATACCAGGGTTGTGTTCTACAGTGCAACATAATAAACAAGGAATAATTACTAACCATGTGCCAACTAGGTTTATGCACTGGTTTGTGTAGTATGCAGTTTGTTGAGAACTGACAACATACAGTTTTATAGTCTACATTGAGTTGTCTGTATAGTGAATGAGGTAATGTTTTCAGATGTAACCTGGGTAATGTTTCTGATTAGCGCACTTTCAACCTGAAAGGAGGAACATATCAGTGAAATCTCCTGCTGTAGCATTTGGCATTGAATGAGTGCTCGTCCTCACCCTTCATCACACAAAAGTTAAACTAGATCATATATGTTGTGTATAGTTTGTGATTGACCTGCTGATTCGTACGTCATTTCACAACAAACTGGTCATCCATAATGTACTTGCCAGAAGAGTTGGGTTTTGCCTGTCGGTGACCTTTTCACAAACAAAGCTAACAGATCAATCGCAGAGGATGCTCTATTAGCTTTAAACAAGCACACTGTTATCAACCCCCAATGTTTACCCACACTAATTAGAGCACTTCATAGTCAAGAGAGTTGCCTGGCAGTGTGTATGTCTGTGACTGCATGTGTGTGTAGACTGATGATGCCCGTTAAGCCCACAACAAGGCCACTAGAACTGATGCAACAACAGAGGGACGGTTTATCCACTCTCCACAGAAAGAAGAAAAATCAGCAATTGATTTTATTTTAGTCAATGATGACTCACAGCAAGGAACTTTATACTCCAGATTAGTAACAGAGAGCCTTGTTGGTTACGTGATTTAGTCTCACACAGATGGCTATTAGAAGTGTGCTTCAGGCAGCTGCACTCTTCAAGGTGTCTTGGAGTAAAGTTGCCAGCCCAGCAATATTTTAAAGATGAGAGTATTAGGAAAAAGGCCTTGGAGAAAAACTATGACATGGCAACTTTTCCCCTTCTAATAAGGAATGAAAAAAACATAGATTAGATGTGGTTAAAGTAAAAAGTGAATTTAAAAAGCAGAGAATGCTCAACAGCAGCCATGGCTCAACCCTTTAATCATATTCGCCCTTTCCAGAAAGCAAGACGCAGGTACAAGGAGTGTGCAGCTGATGTTCAAGTCCTGACTCAGTTTTTAGAATTCACGTTGTACCTCTGATGGTGTAGGACAGTCCGATCAATAGTTGTGATTGTGAACAAATCTCCCCCGAATCCAGGCACTAGAGAACCAAGATTAGACCCTGTGATCCAATCATTCTGTCTTTGAGATAGAGATATACATGGTCACAAACAGTAATTAAACCATTCTACAAGGTATGCGGATTAAACTCCATCTCAGGTAACCCTTTGCTAGTATTATTTTCTATAGTCATAGTCATAGGAGCTATGAATTCTTTATTGACAAATAGTTTTAATTAAGCAAAGGGAATTATTCAATTAATGTCTATGCAAAGGGTATATTGTTATTTTGTTTATAATGTTGTTAGCTTCTAATTTCAGTTTTAACTTTTAACTAAAATGGTGTATTCAAGTGCTGTTTCTTTGCAAAGTGTAGCCTAGTTAGTGCCTGTGGGACTCAGTGTAGTGTCCTTGATTACAGTAATGTAATCATGCTTTCATGGCCCCCTAGGCTGTGTCACAGAAAATCTTCCCAAGACGGCTGTAACCTGAAGTAAACCAAAACCTTTGTACCTGCGGAGGAGCTTCACTGTCCCATTGCGTGATGTGGATGCCTGGTCAGGCTCTACGAAGCAGAGGCACATCAGTATTAATGGGGAGTAATGGCATGTAACACTGGCATGTTAAGACTAACAGCCCAATTGGAGCCACTGCTGTGGAAAAAAAAACATGCCTTCTGGAGAAATGAATGAGAACATGTTCTTATATTCTTTTATCCATTTTGTAGCCTATACACAATTTAGTCTTTAACTTTAAGCATTTAACTCAAAGTGAGCAGATGGTTCTAGTGATATATTCATTTCCAGGCATAAAAGACAGCACTTTCTAAAAAGCAGCAGTGTTTGAATCAAATATTAATTTCCAGTTCTGAAAGACCTTTTTCAATATCTCTCCATGGCCAAGGTCTTTGGTACTGTTCATTTGGTTTGCTGTATGGACATAAGAGACTTTTATGTTGGATCTGATACATACAGGGATGTGTCTGTCTTTATAGTACTGGACTGTGCATTTCTGTGCATGCTTTCACCACATGCCTGTGCAAATATATGTGGGCTTGGACATGCGTGTGTGTAACTACCACTTCAAACGTGCCGTAGTTGTAGCTGCAGCCTTTTTCAAAAGGCCCTTTGATAATCGATGTAAGATCTCCTGCTTGGGGTGTTTGGCTGCTATGAAGGACAGTCCATTTATTCATGTCCGTTCCCAGAGTCCCAGCAGCCCGGCTCCCCAACGCTCCCTCAAAGAACATGAACAAAGGGCATATTCTGTCACAAGAGAGTGGAGGGGAGAGAAACTGTGTGTGTGTGTGTGTGTGTGTGTGTGTGTGTGTGTGTGTGTGTGTGTGTGTGTGTGTGTGTGTGTGTGTGTGTGTGTGTGTGTGTGTGTGTGTGTGAGTGAGAGTACAGTAAACTTCAAGTGTAGTTGCATGCATCCAGTTGAATGGCCCTTGTGTGTTAGCGTCTTTTTGTCTGTCTGTGTGTGTGTGTGTGTGTGTTTCTGTCATGTGCATATGTAGCGTCCCCTGACTCAAGGGGAATACCCACCAGATATTATGCCACTGTTCTCTGTAAAACTTTGTCCCACACAAAGGGCCCGTTTCATGCTCGGCTCTTTAGAAACTTATACATCAAAAATGCGACTGGGTGGGTAATGGGTTGCATTGTGACAGATGCGCTTGGGGCTTTTTGTCCTTGATTTGACTCATGGGAACCAGGTACTGTTGTGACTTGTGAGTCTCGTGTTTCTGGTGTCAGTCATATCATAGTGTAAAATCCCACATTATGAACAGACAGCGTATGTGTGAAGTCATCGCAGGTCATTTTAGCATCAGTCTTGATTGCTGCATGTCCCAAAGGAGAGATTTCTTTTGCACCTCAGTCCTGACACTTCAGCTGAAACTATAGTCTCTCTTCCCACTCAGTATTCTCACATACTCCCAGGCCACTTTTGATGCCTTTCTTGAAACCACTACATCTTCCAGTGTTGAAGCAGTCCTAAGAACACTAACTTCTCAATATAGGAGCAACAGGAGTACGCATTTTACTAAATGTAAAATATGCACTGTCTGATAGATTTGCAGTAACTTCAGTCTATACAGTATTTAGGGGCATGTAAGGTAGGGCTGCAGCTAAAGATTTTTTTCTGTATTGATTAATCTGCCAATTATTTTCTTGTTTAGTCCATTAACTGTTTTGTCTAAAGAATGTCAGAAAATACAGAAAAATAAAAATAAAATTATTTATCTGTTTGTCAACTAATTGATTAATTGACTAAGCTTTTCAGCTCTAACGTAGGTGCCACAGCAGCTATGGTGATACCACGCAGAGACTTCCTAGTGTTGAAGACGACATCTAGCAAACTGAAAAAAGGAAAAAAGAATGTTTTGTCCTCTAGCAAAGCCTTTTCCACTGCAAACCTTTTTCTAGCTTCAAGCGCTGCCATCACAAAGTGAATGAAAGAATGTAAACATTATTACTTCTGCTTTTGATGATTACCCTGTACTAATTTCAGTAGCTAGACAAGGCCAACCATGTTCTATATCAGAAAATAAATTAAAGTATACTGTATAATTGCAGTTTCTTTGGGGTGTGGAATCAGGTCTGATAATTTACATCATCTAGTGTTACTTTCTACATTGGAACTATAAATCAATTCCTATGCTGGAGGCATCTTTAGTCGGACCTTTATACACCTTGACGTTGAAGCATAAATCCAGCTTATATCCAAGGGGAATCAGCCTTGGCTCTACCACATTTCCCTAAAAGATGGTCTCCATCTATTCTTAATAGAACAGCTCTGGGTTTTACCTCTTGGGGATTTCACAAAACCATGTGTGGCCTCTTGAGAGACATGTTCATGTTCTGAAATCCAGAGTGAAAATGTGACATGTGTTTAAAGGGAAGATTTTATCCTTAAACTTCTATCTAACTTTGTACTACCATGCTGAGATCCCAGTTCAGCTGAACTTCTGTTAACACGTTTAAAGAAATGGGACACTAGTTAAAAATAGCTTGTACTGACAATTTATGCCCATTTTGAAGGCCACATTACACTATCACTTTCCCATTTCTCAGTCCATTTACTGAATTCCTTTTTTTATTATTTTTTTTATTTTGGTACACTCTTTGGTATTTGGCATTCCATAATCCTATTTATCTGTGCCATGGCAGAATTGAAATTTAAGCTTGTTCTGTATTTCTGTAATAAATCCTAAAACCACAACTCATTACAGCTCATTTAAAAGTATAATACTTTTCAATCTAGTGGAGAAGTCCAGGTTGCATTCACAGTTTATATCAAATTATCCAAAGCATTGATGACGTGCATCATTGTCTGTGCATGCATGCTTCAACAAGCACGCTGTCTCTCTCTCCCTCTCTTTGTGCCAGGGATTAGCAGTAGCCTTTCCAGAACCCCATCATGTCTTCTTTCTGCCTACATGTCTGCACGGCTTGGCCTTCCTCTCTCCATCCTCTACAAGGCTCCATGCCTCATTTTGACCTTTCACAGGCTGTGTGCCCATGGATAAAGGGAGAAAATTACACTGAAATGAGCCTGAAAACATGCTCAAGCACCCCTCCACAAAGCCAGCCATCTGTAATCTTCTACTTGGCATTGTTCAGCACTGTGGCGCCCTCTCTTTTTCATATCCCTCTTTTTTGTCTCCCTCGTGCTGTTTTTGCAAAACCACACTGAGTAAATTTAAATGTGTGCCACTTGTGACTCTGTTTCACACTAGTCGTTTTGCCGTAGGTTGGAGTAAGTCGTTTGAATAGCTGTCATATTCCGGGAGAAGTGCAGAAAATGTTCACATCAGTCCCTCTACCTCAGCGAGTGACTGTAAATTGGGGGATTTTTCAAGGACACGCAGAACAGCATTCGTATTCAGGCATGGTGATCAAATGTAAACGATTACCCATAGGATTATGGCAGCAGCAACATTTCCTCTCACTCCCAGATTTTAGGCCCCGTTTTTAGAACACTTTTTTCCTGGCTGTGCAGGGCCGCAGTTTCAACATCAAAGTCAGAGCGACAGTGGGTTTTGGCTCAGCAATGCAACAAGAGCTAATATGATTTTGTAGTATACAGCTCATCTTTCCTGACTCAGAAAACTGTCCTTCTGTAATTACTGCTGCATTTGCTATTTGATTTTGAGCGCTTCCAAAGAGCACTTTCAAGATGCACAATATGGGATGTTGAACTTAACTGTAAAAGCAATGTATATTTATATATTTTTGCTCTCAGTAAATATACAGTACATATCTTACAAGAAACAACATACAACATTTACGGCAACACAACTCAAGTTGGTTTGAGACTGGAACAGCAATTACAATAGCACGTACACACAAATAGGAGCAACATTCGTTTTACCAGTATTTAATGGTGGGACTGCACTCTATTGGGCTTTTAATGATTGATAAAACAGCTTAAGACAAGCCGATGATGCATTATTTATTGATTTGTCTTTGTTCAGTGAGCCTGTCTTCATTGCCTCTTCCTCTGTGATGAAACAGCCAATGCCTTCCTCTGCTCCAGCAACAAATCAATGACAGTCTGCCTGATCAAAGAGTGGGACACGTCCCTAACACAACATCAGGCTACATATAAAATATTTAGATGGCGCAGAGAAAGACAGTAGAGCGAGAACAGAGCAAAATGGGAGCTGCAGGAAGCACTGAAGGAACATAGAGGGAGAGGAAAGAGATGACTCCCACTCAGCAACCTTCTCCTCCTGGTGGTGTGTTTGATGTAGGCTCGTATATTCTGTTTAAATAGGTTTCTTTTACTTCCTATTATGTTCCACTTTTTCTCCCCTTTTCCTTTTGAGCATATTGCCCTCCTCGTATACTCACTCTTCATCTCTCTCACTAATGTTAGACATCTGTCCATCCCATAAGTCATCTTGGCCCAAATATGACTCCCATTCTCAGTGTGACGATGGCTCACTAATCCATGTCTTCTCTCCCTTATTTCCTTTTTTTAGGTCTAGTCCTGTGCTATTTCTTAAATAGCACACTCACATTTGAGTTATTCCCGAAGATGAGAAACCAGTGATTTATTTTGCTGCACCAAGTCTGGTTTGCATATCAAAAAAAGGAGGGCTATTAGATGTTTTTTTTTTTTTTTTTACAAATAAGAAGCTTATTAATAATGTAACAGAACTGAGCCAATGTTAGCATGTTGCATTCAGGCTATGCTTTCATCTGTTATGAGATACTGTTCACTAGAGCTGTTTGCTCCCATACTGAGGAAATAAACAATGAATCATTTCAAACTCACACTAAATTTACATGAAATTAATATTACATTGTAAAATAAAAGCGTAAATCCTGAATGTTATCTGTTTTGGTCGATATGGTGCCATGTGGTTTCTTGAGTTCTGTGAAACCTGATTGTTAGGTGACAAAACTATTTTTGTACCATCTCATCTACTTGAACTCCACTAGAAAAAGAGAAACTCTAAAAAAAAGTAGAAGGATGTAACAATAAATTGGAGCACATTGAGAACCTGTGTTTAATTTACAAGATAATCCAGCAGTTCAAGATGAGCCGGTGGCATTTCTTTTGAGAAAGATCCTATTTGAAAAAGATACTAAAGAAAAACATGTTCTGCAACCCAGCAGCTAACCTGACTAGCTGAGCTCCGGCTTAATGATTACCCGACACAGCGGTAGAGGAAAAACAGCCAGTGGCTCAGAGATGCTGATCCAGCTGGGTTACCTGCTAAATAAAGCATCGACTGATCCAGCAAGATTATCTGCTAAACACTTGTTGCGCTGCCAGTTTAACCATGCTGGTTCAGTGTCTCTCCCAAACCTGCACTGTGTTTCGAGATAGCCAGTGACCCAATTATTAAAGTTTAGTTTGGTAAGTGAGAGTGAATTTCCTGAGGTTTATATTTCCAACATGCAATGGAGACATAATATGTTATAATTTCTGAAGAGACCACGTTCTCTCCACAACCTCCTAAAGCGGCTTTGGGAACGGAACGAGGGAAATGCTGGGCTTGGAGTCATGAGTGTGGTTAAAAACATAGTGGTTATTAAAAGTGAAGACTAATTGAATGAATGAAATGATGAGAGGGTTGTTGACCTTTTTGTAAGTTGATAGGCATTGACAGGAAAATGTTAACTTACTGAATCTGATGGTTTAATAGAAACGACAGGCTGCGGACAAAAAGTGGCTTAGCTAGCAGATTGTCACCAGAACGGATGTAAAAATTACATTTTACAGGCTTGTAAGATCAAAGCACAGGGGAAGACAGCTGAGATGATATGCTGAAATGTTTTAAAATCACCAAATCAAGAGTCAGTGTTATAATAATGTTCTTATGACGTAATTACACACAAATAAAGACTCAATGTAATCAGCCACTACCAGCAGGTACTCCCATGAGTTATTGTTAGCAGCTAATGCGCTAGATATTGGCACAGGAATTGTCTTATTACTATAGCCTACGCATCCCTTTACATTTCTGTAACTGTGTACTTGAATGTTGCACAGGAATGGTGGAAGTGGAACCCACCACAGACAATGTAAAATAACACACAGAGCAGCATTTACATAACATGAACACAATGAACATTATTGCTAGAAAAATAAGCATCAAATAACGTATTTTTATATGATATTCTTAATATAACAATGTGAATGTATAATTGCTTAATAGTATTGCTTACTTAAACAAGATATTTTTGTGCATTAAGTAGCCTGGCAGTTGAAATTAGACTCATTTGAGAAGCACTTCTATAAACTGATGCTTCATTCAAAAGCTGATGAAAGAAAATATGCTCTGCAGTAATGATGCCCCAGTGAGAGTTTCAACAGGGAGAGAGGAACAGCTGCTTGGTAGAAAGCCATTGTTGCTGTCTGAACCACAGAAATAGGCAAAATATGCACATTCTGCAGCGGGTTAAAGACAACACTCTGTTTGTGCAGCCTGATTAGGTTTCTGTTTGTTCCAAGGAAGTCCTCTGCACATGACTGACGCATCAGATTCTGATAAGATCTGTCACAAGTATGATTATCTCATCGTTGAAAGAAGGATAGTAGGACATGTGCCCATGCAGTAACTTTCCAAATCGCAAGAGAAATCTGTGAGGCAGGTGCAAGCGTGTTTGAGAGGCTGATGCTGAAATAAATTAGGATTTTTTTTTTTTTAGCTAATTTAGCATTAAAGCTCCTCTCCCAACCAACCCCTCAAGGTCATACTGCTCTAAGACAGAATAACAAACATGGCAGAGGATTTTCTCATCAGTATTAAAAGTGTGTGTACCGAAACAAAAACTGGGAATAATTCTCCACAAATTTAGATCAAGGCTGTCATTACTTGTCACAAGTCATATGTCATAGTTGTTGGCTTTGTAAGGGCATTCTGCTGCTCATAAAATAAAGACCAGCTCAGCAGCTGTGCATGGTATTAGTTCAGAAGGCAGGCTAAAGATGACACTACCGTGAAAGGGTTACTGCTGTTCTGCTGCTGTGTGGCTGATTTCAGCAATGCTAACAGATTTTTAGCCTGACTTTGAGCCAACTCTGTAAAGTTGGAGGTTCTTAGTTAAAAGGCGAGCCCTGTCCTCTGAGTACAGATGCTACAGAGAGCCTTGGAGCTGATAATTAAAAGTGCATCCGACTGAGGAAAAAAGTCGACAGTCATTAAGGTGAGAGGTTCAGCCTTATTGAACAGTCTACATAGGGACCGAGACCCGGCCGTAGCTGGCGCCCCATTACAGAGAGGTTGGTTATGAGCCACGAGTGCACACCACAGTCCAAGTTCATTAAATCACTGAATCCCTCTCATTAATTTCACAATGCTAAACTTTAATTTAGTGCAACTGTCAAACTGAAGTGCCATGTGCGACCGCAGCTCACTCATATATATCTATATATATATATATATATATATATATATATATATATATATATATATATATATATATATATATATATATATATATATATATATATATAGATATATATTCACGGTGCCACATTTTCAAAAATGCACAGGATGGGGATGCTGACCATCAGCAATGGCATTACTACTGCTCTAAGACAACTCTTTTTTGATGGATGCTCAGACATGTTGGAAAAACTTTTGCAAAATCTCTCATAAACCTCTATTCAGTTCCAAAGAAAATAAGCCTCTGTAGACTTGTAATTCAATCTGTAAGGGTAATTTATCTATGTGAATGAGTACCCAACAACCTAATTTCAACATTGCATCTTAGTAATATAGGCCCATAACTTCAGTCACCATCGGTCATGTTAATATGTATTAGAGAGCATTGTTAGTGTCTAGAAAGGACAGGAGGCATTGGCTTGTACTTGCATTTAAGCATTTTCTCCCCAACAAGTTCTGTGATTAAATTAGGGCACACCTAATGTCTGTCATAATTTACTCATGCCAGCAAAGAAATACAAGTCTATTTGTAGATATAACAAGTCTGATATAGTGTGTAATTCCAGAATGTGTTATAAAACAGTAAGTATGCAGTAAATGAGCAAAAGTCTGGTAAAATGTGTCCTCTATGAATGAAATAGTCCATAATAGTGTTGGTAATTTTTTTTGAAAACAGGCCTGATTGAACACAAAAACAGCTTAATGGGGTTTAAAAAAAGACTTGTTACTGCTTTCCTCATGCTGGGAAAAATGCTGACGGTTGACGTAAAATGTTTGTATTCTGTTGCGAGTGAGGTCATACCAGGAAACGCGGCGAGGATGTGTGAGTTTCCCTGGCGATACAAAGTGGCCCCTGTGTGTTGTGGTGTAGCTGATAATGAGCATAGATGTGTGTGTGTGTGTGTGTGTGTGTGTGTGTGTGTGTGTGTGTGTGTGTGTGTGTGTGTGTGTGTGTGTGTGTGTGTGTGTGTGTGTGTGTGTGTGTGTGCTGAGCTAATTCTGGAAGAGGCGACCAACGCCCTTTCTCATAAAATGGTCGCCCCAAGACTTGAAAAGTTTTGTGTTTCCCAAAAAGTTCCCACCAACTCTATTTCTAGCTATACTCTTTTGACATCGTGTCACCCAAAACAAAGTTGCAGCAAATCGGTTTCTTGTGTTTTGTGTCACGCCAGCATTATTAACCGATATCAACCATGTGTTAAGGTGGTGGTGAACTAAAGGAAATAATTCACATAAGTGCTTATCTTGAGGACTATTGATAATGTTTGTAGCTTTGTAGCTTTTGGTCTGTTCTGTTCCATCAAAGCCTTGACAGTTAATTTCCTCTCTTTATTTGAAAATGAATGAGTGGACCGAGCACAGCGACAGCCTCTGTTCAGGCAGGATAATTGAATATAGTGAACTAGTCATCACTCTTGTCCTTTGTGTTTTATTTGAGCCAAACTGTGTCAGCACTGTTCAAAACTCATTAGCCTGTGTACATTGCACCACTGACATTTATCTGCGTGATACTCCCTTTTGGCATATTAATAGCTGATTTGTGATGGCCTAGAAAAGGGAGCCGTTTTAATTTGATCAAGATAGATAGGGTGTTGGCAGAATATTTAATGGTATTTGTCAAGTATTAAGTGGGTCTCTGATCAGAAAGTGGTCACCTCCAGCCCCTAGATTAGCTAGACGAATGTGGTTAGGAAAAGTGAAGGACAGTTAATGTCAAGGTGCTTTTGTGCAATTTGTGCTGCTGCTGAGTAACAGTAACAGTAGAGGACTGTAGCTAGACTGGGCGGATCCCAGTGGCCACCAGCAGGAAAGAGTGGTTGTGAGTACTGGAAAAGAACAAGAGTGCTCAGCAAACTTTTCTTGAATAACTCAAGATAAAAATGAATATATATCACACAATCAGGGCTATAAATCAACAAAAATGTTGATGATACAGTGTAGGCAAGTGTTTGTTGACTCGTCTCTGTAAATCGAGTTAGGCTTCTCTGTGCTTAGTCCTTTAAGACGTACTTTCACGATGGATTTTATAAATAAACCTGATTTGACTTGATAAAAATGTTGACGTGCGCACAGCATCAGGGTCAGAGAGATTTAATTCACAAACACGCTCTTGAAATTTTATGGTAACGTCTTATCTGTCTGCCAAACCAGTTTGTGGTCAGAAAGGCCTTTTATCCACATCAAAGGCTTGTTGCTGCTCAACACATGTTGCTCACACAAGGTTAGCTTTATTTTCTCACAATAAACACCGGCTAATGTGAAAAAAACATCAATTTTCCGACACCAATTTAGAGTTTTACTTTTGAAGCAGTGCCTCTGCCAGACTGCAAGTGATGTTGGAGGCTTTCAAGTATAACCTGCAGGCAAATGAAAACAAGAAAACACAAAACAAGATGAAGAAAAGGTCTCATGCTATGCTCCCAATTATCCCAATCATCCCAATCATCCACCAAAAATATATCAACAACTGTGACATAAAATTACTGCCACAGCATATTTGGGACCTGTGAGGGAGGGACAGGATTCCTGAGTTATTTATATTCACAGGTTAGATATTTCTGTATTTTTTGGTGTCCTCCTGATTATCTTCCTGACTCCCACAGGAAGATCATTGTGGGCTTATGCCACCATTTTTGTAGCAGCTTAAAACTAAAGAGGAAGAGTAAAGCAAGTGGAAGAGAGGCGAGGTGAACGAGTGAGGAAGCCATGTTGTTATTTTGTTCAAAGGCTGGTGACAGGCTTGTTTCCAAGTTACACACTGTGTTTTCCTATTAAGTGAGAGGGACCTCTTTGGCATCACCAGCCCTATTAATGTATAAATGTGCTGACCTCTGGTTTTCACTGCCACACCTGTTTCTATTCAGAGGATCCACATGTTCCACTCAGAGTAAAGAGCTTCCTTTTGTAAAAACATTGTGAAGTTTAAAGGATACATCCACCTTTTACATTGTTAGTTAGATGTCACCAATCCATCCACTCTACATGTGTTTTGTAGACTTTGTACGACCATTTCCCCTGGGGTTGACTTGTGGGGGGTGCTGCGGGAGTATGGGGCTCCGGGACATTCGGCCCTTATATAAGTGGAGTGAAAGCTGTGTCTGCATTCTTAGCAGGAAGTTTAGCATGTTTTCAGTGGGTGTTGGGCTCCGCCAGCGTTGTCCCTTGTCACGGCATAGCCAGGGGGAGGAGAATGTCCGGTTTGGGGACCTCAGAATCGCGCACATGGGAGACGTTTGCCTCAAAGGCTTTCTGTTAGAGAGGCTTTCTGTGACAGAAGGTTCATGGTTTGGGTTAAAATAATAAGTTAAGTTTCACGTGGGATGCAAACAGCAATCTCTTGGGTGAAAGTCTGGTGTTTGACCCATTCATCCATCCCAGCCTCCTTGCTACATGGAATTTGTCGCTCTTTATACTACATCACCTGACTTCCTAAAGGCTTTCTGGCAGAAAGCTTTTCTGACAGAAAGTTTGAGGCAAACTTCTGCCATGTGCCAGAATGGCTTCTCTGCCCTTTGCAGATGGTGTGGTTCTGTTGGCTTTATCAGACCATGACCTCCAGCACGCACTGAGGCAGTGTGAAGCTGTTGGGATCAGAGCTCCTTTTGCATCGAAAGGAGTCAATTCACATGGCCTCCTGGGCATCCTTTGGAGGTTTTCCTGGCATGTCCAACTGGTAGGAAACCCCGGGGTAGACCCAGAACACGCTGGAAGAATTATATATCTCACCTAGCTTGGGAACGCCTCAGAATCCCCCAGGAGGAGCCAGAAGACATTGCTGGAGAGAGGGATGTCTGGACTACCTTGGTTGCCATAACCCGGCCTCAGATAAACTGTGGAAAATGGATGGATGGATGGAAGTCATCAATCAGTAATGCATTCCAGAAGCTGCTTTGTAATGATATACATTACCATATAGATTGTACAGTAGAGAGGGTTTCTCATAAATAATTTTATCCTGTCACAGAACCAACCAAACTGGGTCCAGTTCTGATGTTGCTGTGATGACAGTCTTTGATCAAAGGCACATGTTGTTGTAAACATGCTTATATCTTTTTTTAAAACTCTTCACCACTTCTTGTCAAACTACTTACATCTGATTTAGTTAGTAAGTTTCTGCATCGCCCCAAAATATATTTCTACAGCTCCTAGAGAATGATTGTGAACTTGTCACTTTCATCAGTGATGGGTTTTTGGACATGTTGATAGGTCTAAATATAGCTCCTTAGTCACATATATTAGTGAACATTCTGGCTTGTCAGTGATCGCAGGCATTTCCCCTACTGAAATATGTCTTATGACTGGATTTCATTCTGGTCTATTGAGGGAGGTGATGATGGGGTTTCCTCACACCAGCATAGGTGCAAATTAGCTGCTCTGCAAAGGCCCTGAAACTTGAGTTTTACTCTTGAGTTTTAGTTGAAAGATCTCACTTGACCTATATAGGACTTTATTTTGACATCGGGTTTCTTATTTGAGATTAAACAGTGAAGTAAAATATGTAATTTAGTCATTAAAAAGTACCATCCATCCATCCATTTTCTATACCTCTTATCCTCTTAGAGGGTCGCGGGGGGCTGGAGCCAATCCCAGCTGACATTGGGCGAGAGGCGGGGTACACCCAGGACTGGTCGCCAGTCAATCACAGGGCTGTCACATAGAGACAGACAAACATTCACACTCACAGTCACACCTACGGACAATTTAGAATCACCAATTAACCTAACTTGCATGTCTGTGTGTCTGTGTGTAAAAAGCACATTGGTCATAATTCTCAAAGGCAAAACTGTATACTGAAACTGTTTGCAGGCTAGAAAAACATGTTGTATTCTTCTAATCCATGTCATCTGTGCAACGCTGTAAGATTTGTTGTGCATTACTGGGTGATCGCATTTTCTTTTTTATAACTGCTAATTGATATTACAGCTCAAATAGACCATTCTCTGCTGTCATTATTTAGCAGTAGCAGATGGTTAATTTATGCCGCTATAGACACTAATCTCACATTTACATTTAGATAGTAAACATTAACTGACACTAACATCAAGAGCGAGTGAAAATGAGTACAGTGCCAATGATTACTATTTATCAGAATGAAATGTAGAACTCTGGAAACAAAATAAATGAAAAAAAAACACTATGAAGAAAAGCCATTAACTGTGTACAGTTTGAATATTTTTACAATAAATATAGACCTCCCTTAACTATTGAAAAACAACAAATTCAGACTGACTCGGTTTCACAGTAAGCATGTCTCTGTAGATGGTTAAGTAAACTAAAAGTGCTTAAAACGGATTTGAATTAAAAAAGTTTTGCCTCTCTTTCTATTTCTCTCTTTTGTATGTGATAAGGTGACTACTTACTTACTTGGCATTCAGACGGGAAAACTTGTTGCACCACTTTGTCTTCCATTGACAGGCCTGTTCTCCTCTTATTGTCTCTTATTAAGCAATCGTTGTGGTGAATTGTGGCACATTGATGCACATCAGTGATTAACAGACAGTGATGGTGGACGACAGGAGGAGAGACTGGCAGCATGCAGCCACTTTGTTTATAATTAACCATGTTTTGTTTTTTTTAGCACACCTCATGTTAATTAGTTAATATGATAAATAATGAGCTGTATTGAAAATTAATGAATGCTTTCAGAGTGATTTATAACCATAATTTATTATTCAGCGTGCAGCAAATAAACCTAATTGAAAAACCTGAATTAAGTGATCACACAAATGTATCCAATTTTTTCTTAGAGTAGCTTGTAACTCTGATTCTCATTATTTTGGGGCCACAGAGACCATGAAATCAATTCAAAACTCAGCATAAAATTCAGATCATGGTGAGTCATAAATAAGAGTAAATAATATATTTTACCAAAGCATGTGCTTTTTAATAAATCTGACAGGTGACTGTTATTGGTTTTATCATCAGTGAGTTGTTTTTGAAAATATATGGATGACATCAACATTCCACAAGATCCAAGTAATATCAAAGCAACCAACATGTTATATGAGCTTAGCAAAAATGTTCTTAGGATTTAGTGAATACTACAAAATTCCCAGTATCCACGTATTAAGCTTTAGAATATAGAGGTATTTTCAATACAGCTGCCCGGCACTGTCTTGCCAAGTCTTCCTTTCTGACTGTCGTGGATGACTCACTGGAATCCCTCCTGAACCGGCTGGGAACAATAGCTTATTAGGAACCAAATGATGGGTCATGTGTTCTGTTTTTTCAGATTATTTCACGCTGACAAAAAACGTAACACTGCACCTGGCTGGCCCTCAATTAAACAATGCACTGATTGTCCATGGTGGCACTTCTTCTGCCGACTACCTTCTGTTGCCTCTGTTTGGCTGCCTTTGGGGTGTCAATATTTAACTGTAGCCTCTCTGAGGACAGATCTCACTTGAATTTCAAATATAAAATCTGAGACATTTTATGAAGTGTGGTGTGCCAGAAGTGGTGGCCAAAAAATTTCTGGGCTGTTAGTAAAGTTTTTTTTTTTTTTTTTTTTTGGAAATGGAAGGTGTTTTGAAGGATTCTGTTGTCGCTCTTGGTTTAACACGTGTCTGATTTGTGAAGCAGCTGATAGCTGAACTGTTTGCTTAGATGAACTGTTGATTTCTTTCTTTTTTTAACTGGTAGCTGTCACTCGTGTTGAATCCAGTAGTGTAAACTATGGTTAACATGTCTAAAGATACATATGCAGGGTTTACGACAGAGTCAGTGTGGCCAGAACCTGGATTAACGCTCAAAGTGTTAAGTGAACACAAAAACGCCTCAGCAAAACATGGTGTTAAAAAATACATTAATACTAAGAATACAAGTGAAAAGAATGTATAAACAAGGAAGCGATTGGCTGTGATAGTGCATTTTTCAGGAGAACTCTTTCACCTTAAATTACATTAGAGCACAACTAGAGAGTGGGAGTGCTACCTTATTTATGAATGACTAGTTCTTGGATAGTAGGCGACATGACATAATACGTTACTCCATAGGGCTGTATTGTCTTTATATAGGCTTAGCTGTTGGAAGGATTATTTATGGAAACCCCACCTCTTACACCTACAATATAACACCCAGTGTGTGTGTGTGTGTGTGTGTGTGTGTGTGTGTGTGTTTGTGAGACATTTATACGTTTAGCATGTGCATCTGTTGTAGACAATTGCTAGTCATTGCTGCCCTCCGCAGCCTACTGTGAAATTATTGTCTGTTTTTGACTCCAACATGGGGTTTCATGCTAATCTGACTTGTTTTCTCATTATCTTCCCTGCAACCCTTCCCCTTCTCTCTCTTTCGGCTCATTATCTGTCGTCTGGTTTCTGCCTCTCTTCATCCTCATCCTTTTGTCTCATTTCTCTCCATCCCTCCCTCCCTCTCTCACCATCTCTCTTGGTCTCCTTCTCTCTCTCTGTCTCCTTCTCCAGCCCATCGTCGTCCACAGTGGTGGTACTGCTCATTGCTAACTAGGCTGCCTCCAAGCCCACAGGTATGTCCCCTCCCCCTCCTCCACTTCATGCTCTATTTTTAACTCCACTCTGCAGGATCCTTCCCCATGATTCTGCCTCTCCAACCCCAACTCACATCTCTGTCAGCACCTCTCTACCATTCCAGCCAAGTGGTAGGAGACTGTAGACCAATACCTGTTTATTAATTTATGCCCATGCTTGCTTTTCTATTTTCTATTGTTTTTTTTTTGTTTTTTGTTTTTTGAAGAAGCGCTGCCTCAACTTAATTTTATCTATGAGAAGTGAGTGGCCTCACTCTTCGCTTCCATAACAACTAGATGATCTTTTCAGCTGGTGACATATCCTCTCTTTTACATCATATTATACTAGTTCATAGTGTTTAAAGTACATGCTCCTTTGATGGTAAAGATTAGTTTTAAATGGATTGTGGACTGCCTGGTAGCTGGACTTTCCCTTAGTGATGTTTATTGTCTTATTTTAGATACTTTTGTACATAATTTATTTATTTTTTTAAATTATAGAGGATCGCTTTATTCCCATTGCACACAAAATGTGTCATTAGGTTGATGCAGCTTACAGATGCAGCTCTATAGGTTACCAGGAGGCACAGGTGTTTTGACTTTATCCCATCAGAGGGAATCCTGTAATGGACAATGTAAGTTAATTCATGCAACACTGATTCTCAGTGATGTACTTTCTATTTAGCAGTTGCCGCCCTTAGGTTTGTAAGGCTTAACAGAGACAAAAAAAACAATCTATTTTTCTTATGAACTAGGGGTTTGGTTCCCATGGTTACACTTTTTGTCTTTACATTTAGTATGAACTTGATCAAGGTTGTCTTTGATACAAAAGAGAGGAGGGACAGTGAGAGAAAAATAGTATTTAAAAAAAGGCTAGATTGAGGCTCATTTAAAAGTCATTTAAGCCAAGCTTTCACCTATTGGCAAGCATTGTTTGCTTGTAACAATGTCCTCTCCAGAACAGATTACACCTTAAATACCTGCTGACTTAAAAGTTGAATTTCCATTTTCTGTTGTGTGATACAGGCAATTGAGATGGCTGGCCTTAACTGAGGTAAACAACATTGTGTCAGCCTTAACCACATGGTCTGACTCATTAATGATCCTCGTCTGTGTTTCCAGACGTGGCATTTAGGACTAAGGACAGACCGGCCTAGCAGCATTCCTCCCAGATTTTCCCATGCAGAACCTACACAGGTATACGGCTGTGAGAGAATCCATTTATCAAACTCACAGTCCTTCACGGATATAGACAGCCGCTGTCAATAGGAGGCTTTTGAGTTATTATGTGCCTTGCCAAAAGAAGTATGCTGCCTGTTTTTAGAGAGGTTTCAGAAGGATTTTACACACAAAAATACACACACATACACACATTAACTTTCCCCGCCTGCCTTCTGTCGAGGCACATCACACACTCTCTGCCTCATTGTTTGTCAATGAGGCACACTCTGCAGCAGATGCAATAGGCCAAGCAGTGGCATGCTGAGATAATGTACACAGTAACGCTGCCAAAGTTGTGATGTTCCATGCAGCACTGAGTCTAGGCTTTGAATGAACACCAATCATTTCAGTGCACTACCATGCTTTGGCATAGTGTTTACAGCGCTTTCACATTTTAAAAAAATAGCTCAGTTGGAGCATGTTATATAACCATGCCCTTTACTAATCCAGTGTAGGATGTTTGTAGCATGTCAGCCCCCTCTCTTTTCTCTGTGTTGTTCCTCTACGCTTACTGATCAATACAGCAGAAATGCCACTTTTAAGCAGACTTAATCACTTTCCAAGCACTGATTTTTTTTCTTTGACATATTTTAGGTGAAAGCAGGAGACCCAAGTAGCTGCATTAGCAGGAGCTTTGTAAATTGGCTCTTCTCTATGAGCCACGAGGGTCTCTCTGTCTCTCATCTTTCTGCTCCACTTCTGCTTCCTCCTTCTCTGCTCTCCATCTTTTTCCTCTGATGTCTGCTTCTCACTCATCTTCATTTACTCCCTCTTTTTTGGGCCTGGCAAAAGCATAAATAGGTTATTAATACTAGAGAGGCGAGTTGGTTGGGTTTTTTTGTTGTTGGTTTTTTTTTTTTTTTGCCCTTTTCTTTTTCTCGCTTATTGCATTTCCCTTCCTCTCCTCTTGTCTCATCCCTCCTCTGGTGTATGCCTTCTGACAGCCGAGCTACCCTGCAGCCTGCCTTGGCCAGGTATAGCACTAGATGAAAGGTTTGCAGCCAGAGCTCTCTTTCAAAGATGCCTTCTGCTGCATCCCTGCTCTCCATGGGCACTCAGTTGTCCCTGCCAGGCAGATGGAGAGAAGGGGGGCAAGGGAAGGAGACTGAAGAGGGAAGTAAGGGGAAAAGAGTGAAGGAAGGATTACTAGAGACAAACAGCAACAGAAAGTAGAGAAAGAGAGAGGGAGATCTTGAGGTTTGCCTTACTCCAGATCCGGAAGTTGCACCTGGCCTCTGTAGATGATCAAAGAAGCTTTGCATCCAGGTGATTGCAGCTAGGGGAAGTGATGTGCCCCTGCTTTCACTCTAGTTTGAAGCTCCGCTTATATATCCTTACTCAGTCTGGAGGCCGCCACGGGACATGAAGGAGTTTTTGAACGTTTTCCTGACATGTTTTCATCCTCCGATGTCTTGGAGTCACACTGAGGTCTGAGTTCAGTTGAAGAACATCTTGTGCCCTCAACAAAATCCATTGAACTTCATCCCTCAAGGTGAAATTTAAATGGCTTGTTCAGCCTCAGTGCCCAATCAAGTCAGGATTGATGTCCTCATATATTTAGTCTGGATTTGTTTTGTCTGTCAAAGAGAAGTTTGATCTTAAGAAAAATAAGTTCTTTCAAGAAAATAACACATTGAGATGGCATTGACTTGTTATAGCATCTTGTTTTGGGATAAATTCTTAATTCCTTTTTTTCATATGAATCAATAGGACATGCTGAGTCCCCACTTAAAATGATATTGGCTTGCCACACAGGAAATATGTCTTGCCAGTGCTCCACTATGTGGCAGAGCTCCAGAGTTACCATTTCATTCTACTCTCTCAAAATAGTCTGCTGCCTCAGCTTCCAAACAGTTTTACAAGCCGTTACTGGACCAAATCAAAACACAGAATCATGCTTGCAAGTCCAAACAGACATTTATTAGCTTCTGTCAGAAAAGTCATTGCCTGGGAATAATTGAAAACTTTAAGCGTAAAAGAGATTGCGTTTGCCGTCAGAATGCAAACAATTTGTTTCTTTAAAACAACCATCCTTGATAGCATTCTCCTCTGTGATTGGAGGGAGGACAAGCAGGCTCTATGGTATGCCGACATAAATCTTATCTGAAGACAAGCTTGATAATGCACTGTAGGTCTGGGCTGAGAGATTTAGCCTCAGGAGGCTGCAGTGACAGGAGATACTGAGGGGAGGCAGGGCGGGCAGTAAAACAACTGACAGTTGGTCATTACGAAAGACGCAGGTGGGCAAAAAATCAATCACGTCGAGACTGGCCCGGACTCTGACAGATGCCTGACGTCTGCTTGATGAAGAGCTCTGCTGTTCCTCTGAGTGATGAGGGGCAGAAGAGGGGAATGAAAGGGGAAAGAGGAGCGAGGGAATAAGGATGAGATGGACGATAAGCAAGAGGCATGAAGGAAGAGCTGCAGAGGAGGAGGTGTGGAGATGGTAATGAACCACTGAATCAGAAAATCAGCAGGAAAGAGGCAAAAGGGTTGACGTACTGTATATGTTAATGAATAGATATGGGAGGAAAGTTAAGGAAACGGGGTCAGCATTTCATTGAGTAGAAGGGAAAAGACAAAGGGGGAAGAAAAGATAAGGAAGGGCAGACCAGCTGAACAAGGCTCGAGACATTTTTGCCAACACCTGAAGTCAAGCTGTCATTTGATGTGGCTACAGTTACCGTAGCAGCACTTTAGCAACACTGCGTGCAGGTTTTACAGCCGGCCAGAGTCTGTGTTTTGACAACACCTTTATAGGCTATTTCATGGTGCCTGCTCAAACTGTATGAGAAAATATATCAAGTGTGAAATGCCACTGCATTATTGGCCCACACTCAATAACCGGGAGCACTTGATTTAATTTTTTTTGTCAATTTTCAACTCATTTAAAAAAAAAAAGTTTACATCAAGTGAAATTTTCCACTCCGGGATAATGTCTGGGTTGTAAATGCATTCTTAAAGGTCGACCAAAGTCCAATGAGATTTATTTCAAACAAGCTCTGCTGCTGTAACAGTTTCTTGTGAATTTACTGAGAAATGAGTGAAATCAAAAGGCATTTATTTTATCAAACATACAGCTTAGTCTGCTCACCGTGACTACTTTATGGCTTATGCGTGAAATGAAGGGTCAGCAAGTGATAGCGTACACCTGTTTTTGTCTAGGTGGCACAATACAAAACACATCCTTGCTGAAGCTGATATCCTCTGTTGCAGATTGAGAATCTTTATAATATAAAGAATGCATTGTTGAGCTCATATCTGTGTGGGACCCCTTGCTTTTCTGAAATACACTGAAATGAAACTGGAGCAAATGGAGGGGAATGAAGCGACAATCCTGTGGCTAATGGGTAAACATACAGAGCATTAAAAGTACTTATCCATTGCATCAATGTCAGCCCAAGGATTCTAAAGCAAGGCCACCAGACAACATATGAGCAGACAACAAGTTTTAGATTAGTGTTTGGGCTGTCAGGGTAGAACAGAAAAGGACTTAGCTAAGCCTTGCTACTCCTGCACAGTCATGGTGCCGGTGTCCTCAAACACCATTCTACCAAACAGGCCCAACTGCTTGGTTTCCTGCTTTCTTCAGAGCTCCATGCTTGCACAGGCACTCTGCTTAGCAGTTAATTTGCAGAATTACTGATTTTGACAGTCTTTGTTCCAAGGAGCCCCCAGTCACTTCACCACGCCCTCCTTTCAAAGCTCCTTAAACTCAAGCGACTGGGTAGGACCACACCCCAACCTGGTAGGTGCGCAGGACAGCCAAAAGGGAGATGTGCAGGGCAGGTGGAATTATTGTTGGCTTCTCACGCAACGCGCACGCATGAACACACCACACATACAGTATGATGTGCATGTCAAGAGAAAAGGTCTCAAACGCAAGAGTAGCGCTCAGTAGCAAATGACAGACTCTTCCAATAAATTGATTTCTACCAGTTGTTAACATCATGAAGTCACGGTGCCATTTTAAAGAAATCATTTTGACGATGCTAACGTGATTTTCTTTTTTTTTTTACATCTATAGTTCATTTGTTAAAGAATAAATTATGATTATACAACGCCCACAGTCTTGCATGTCATCACACAAATATCACTTTTGATCACATCCATATAGCCCACATGTACTTTCAATGGTCTCACATATGAACGTGTAATTCAGATAAGGTATTATCCTCACACGTTATGCAATTTGACATAATCTCTCCATTTGTTTTAATATGCTGCAGATACTTTTTCATTTCGCCGTTCCTCTGTTTTATGTTAATGAGTGCTGCACAGCTCCTAGCATACAATACACTGCAGAGTCTTTACTGCACATGTTGCCTGCTCCATCCTATCTCTCAATCTCTATTTATTTCTTCTCTATAGGATACTCAATTTATCTTTTGAGACATGCTGTATCGCCTATCCCTCCCTCCTCCCTCCATCTCTGTCCTCCACCTCTTTCCTTTTATCTCCTACTCTAATCAAGCGTCTGATCACAGGCCCAGGAGGATGAGGGAAAATTAGATTAGGCCCGTACATGTTTACACATTCTGATTTACATTGAGCTTTCACTGTCTTTCTCTGTTTGACCCATATTCTCTCTATATGCCTCCTTTTTATGTCTCAAGTCTTCCTCTCAGGCCCGCTATCTTTCCCACTTCTGTTGCCTGCCTTTTGCTGCGGTAATAGTGTGGATACACATGCTTACCAGTAATGTTGTCCACTCTACACCAGTGAGATTCTAATTCCAGCACTACAGTACACTACAGATCTGATTATTTCAGTTCAGTTGAAGGTCTCATACGTACTCTGTCATTCTCATTGTTTTGCTTGTTTTGCATGGGACTGCAGTTGTGTTGTGGGTTATGTAATAAACATTCACTGGGGAACTTTTTTTTATGGTGGAGCCAGTGCCATTAGAAGGGTGTGTGTGTGTGTGATTGTGTGTATACACATGCACTCTAAACAGTGACTGATCATCATGTTGAGCACCTCTCCCCCAGTCATCTGTCATCGAAACTGTCCTTAGTGCAGCCTCCCTTCTTGTCACCTGATAGTGACAGATAGAACCACTCAATTTCTACACAGTAGAGCTATCCAAAAAAAATGTTATCGAGGCTACAACTAATGCAGTGTGCACAATCCCAGGTTTTAGCAGCCAACCCTTGAGAGGAAGCATATGATCTTTGCAATAGGGGGAAATGAAATTAGAAGTGCTTAGCAGGAGGGCCCTATTGATCCACTGTGACAGAGATAAGGTGAGTGAGCCAATTCTAAATGTCTGTAATCTTAAAGGACTTCTGTGGTACCCAGGAGGCGTGAGATACTCATTTTACATAACTGACCATATCTGCATAATTGACCAATACTACGCAGCACTCTAATTTGGAATGTCTTTTAAAGGCCTAATCCGTGATCCAAATGTAATCAACAGTGTAGTGCCAATGCCACACATGGAAACACTGAAACCTGCTATCACTCTGAAATTGACTGGATTTTCAGATACAGTAACATTTGTAAACATAGAAGTGAAGCTAAAATTATGATCAGTTGAGCAACAAAAAATATGATTTTGCATCTTTGTAGAGCTCAAACTTTTCAATCATAAATGTGAATATATCTGTAATTTAGATAATAAAGGCTGCCCCATAAATAATGGTTCTAGCATGAGTTAGTATTCAGTTTAATGTCAACCATTTCAGTTCTGTTTTCTTATAGATAACAGGTCTGTGTTTGTAATCTGGTTTGGATTTTTGGATTTTAGAGAGAAGAATGAATATAAGTAATGATATGGTAAAGTTTGTGGGCTGCCGTCAAACAATGTAGCGCTGTACTAGTAAACTCCCACATCTTGCCTATGAAGTCTGGTTCAGACATACAAATGGGTTGTTTTCTGTACATCTTTTACTTCACACTACTGTTTCAGTGAGCTGCCTCTGCAGTTCATCAGGTCACTATAAAGTAAAATACATAATATTAATGTCTTTGTGACAGACACCAGGAGTCGATTAATGTAGCAGCAGCGTGGGACCCACTAACTGTGTGTAACTAATATCTATGTGTCCCAGTTGGGTTGTATTTGAAACTAACTGCGACACACACAAACAAGTCATCCTCTGGTCTCTGGAAACAAACCACTCTGCTCACTGTGAAACAGTCTGGTGCTAGCAGGCCACCAGCATTATAGTAAACCAAAACTCAACTTGTTGAATCATTAGAGGGAAAAAAAAAAAGCAGCTCCCGTGATCCAACAGATTTTGACAGCTAACAGTGAGCTGCGAGTCGGGCAGCTACTCAAGCAGAAAACATGAATGTGACATTATGGAAACAAGTTTTTAAAGCTGGATTTCACTCCAGATTTCTGTTAAAGGTTTGAGATGGCCATGTTAATATGAAAGCCTATCAGATGAAGTTACATAAGTATTACAGTGTTGTCATGAAACATTGGTTTGGCTTGCAAAGAGAATGCTTGGTGTTGGGAAGCGTTGCTGTTATGTGCTGCTGTGTGTTTGCTGTTTTGGATTTATGCTTGATTCTTTTTACAAATACGGTTATCCATCTGCTCTTTTCTCCATTTTCATTTTTTGAACTTCTCTTTTATGGCTCTGGTGATAATTTATTTTCTTTTTTATATGCACTGTGATCTTAATGATATTTTCATGCATTACGAATATGTCCTGAAAGGCAAGATAACTGCAATGACTCAAGTTTCCAGGTAGTATCAGTGACACATTATAGCATATTTCAATAGTGTACTATAAAATACATGTGGTGTACCGTAGGTTCCTCTCAAAAATGTACAAATTAACTTTATATTCCAAGCTTGAGTCTCCATCAGACATCCAACTGTTTTTGACATTGGTTATACAGTATGTTTAGTCTGCTAATCCTAACGAGGTGCCCCAAAGCCCCTAAATGCATCTGTGTTCTATAATATCCCAATATTATCTAATATAAATTATGGTGTAGATGGTACTGACTATATAAGTACTGTAATTATAAATAATAAATAGTGTTCTGGGGCTATAAAAGCTATTAAAGTATATCTCTATTAACATGTACCGGTACATCTGTTTATACCTGTCAATGTGTACTATAAAGTCCAGACTCGCAGTTCAGCTGCAAAGGTCAAATGCAGTTAGAGGGATCATTTTGTCTGAATATATTTTAGTCCTTTTAATTGAAATTATTCTCATTGCCTGTGTTGCATAGTGTTGAACAGTAGTGTCTCTCTTATTTCACAAATGGTTTTTATGCTATGGATGACAAACACGCACTAACCTGGCAGCACATGGATCTCTGTTATGTCCATCCAACATGACCTTATAGAGAATGTGTGAACAGGTGTAAAGTGGGCATTTTATTTTGAGTATTTTTTTTTCTCACCCTGTTGTTACAAACAAACACAGTAGTAGTCACTCCTTAGATTTGGCTGTGTCTGTGTCCGGCTCCAGCCTGTCTTGGTGTGGAGCCGGAGGGTGAAGAAGGCAATGTGAATGTGATAAGAAAGTCTGGGCATTCCCTCTGCGAGCACACATACACACACACACACACACACACACACACACGCACACGTTGCCATTCAAAGGACACAGCGTTATTTCATCAGACAGGGGTCACCATGTCTGCAGTTTGGTTTACGCTGCCAGCTCCAATCTCATACCATCAGTTTCCTCATACCAACTAAAGATCACCAATGTGACAGTGATCTGACCTGTTCACTGTCTAAATACATATGCACCACTACACAGTTAGGCATCACTTCAATATCTCAAAGTCCTGGAGGAAGAAGACATTTATTCGTTTAGTCATTCTACTTAAGGCAGTATGTCTACAGTAACAGAGCTGATACTTTAGGCACTTGTGGATAGTTTACATCAAGCTAAGTGACCAGTTAGTAGCACACAATGTTTAAGTGTGACTTTAAGGACTTCAGAGGGTAAAGCTCACCCTCTCAGTTCTATGAAGGTCAAAATGCCAACATTAAACAACGCACAGTGCCCTTAATTCTCCACTTGAAGACGTTTTGAAGATCTGAACCAGTCTTTTTTTAAGTGTATAAACCATACAGCATTCTCGTTGCTGTGTCACATACAAACAGAATGTCTGCAGCCTGACTCTATTGGCGAAAAATATCAGATCTGAGGTGGCGAGACTAATGGAAAGCTGATGGAGCGATGCCCCACCCAAACTTGTTTGTTTATGCCCTCTGAGTGTTTTATTGATCTGTTTATGAGGGAATACAATTTAAATGAAGAAAATGATTTGCCTAGAGGACATCACCTTTAACTACATTAAAAATTACTACCAACCTGTGGCATTTTATCACACTTAAATAATGGAGAAAGTCTGAGTTACAAGGCCTTTAATGTTCTGCTCTGTGAAGTGCTGTTAGATTACAAGTACATGTGTTGCCAGATGAAAGTGAGACGGCTCGAAGTGTTCACAGTACTATATTACATCTCCCAGCTATCTCGCTAGGTTCACAATGGGTGATTGTAATCAAAGAAATGATGATTACTATTCAGTAAAACTGGAGTGAAATAAAATGATTGGCTACCGAGCAGTGTATGTATATGAATATACACAATAGTAAGAAATGCATGCAGACACCGGATCACTCTGTTGAGGTTTCTGCACTTGGCCAAAAATTCCTATGTTCTGAAGGGAACAAAGGTTTTTATGTGTCTGCAGTGGGTGTTTTTCCCAGTCACTTCATGTTGCAGCAGTACACAGACACACTGGTGCTGTACAATAAGTCCCTGATGAGCTGTCGTCTGAGGTCTGGGAGAGGGAAGAGGAAGAGAGGAGCTGATGCATTTCCTCTGGAAACACACAGTTTGGTGGTGTTGGTGATTTGTCATGCAAGTGTGCACTTCGAAGTGTGTCTGCGTGTGTGTTAGACGTGCACACACACACACACACGCACATGCACATACACAAGCACTGTTAAGTGCCGGTGCTGATGATAATTTGATATCTAACATGCCCCATGCTTGGGCCACAGTAGCACAATAGTGAGGCCAAGTAAGTATAAGTATTCATCACACTTTTCATCATGTCTTTTGTTTTCTAAGACAACATTTTTTATTTAAACACTGTCCAATAAATGCTGCTTCAATATAATAAAAGGTACAGGTACAGTAATATCAAAGACATCAGGTGATTGCACTCTAGGCTGACATAAAATTATTACCCATTAGCATCTCAGTTTAATAGAAGTGTCCCAGCAACATGTGCCAAAGTAATCATTTCCCAAGTAAATTTTTATTTAAGAATCATTTCAGGTGCCGTGACAATTGAAGCTTTTGCATGAAAAAATTGATATTCGCAACCCGAGTCCATTAGTATGCCACCTTAACCGGAATATTATTATGTAAATGTAGACTATGTATAGCATTGATATTTGGCGTCCAGGCTCTGACCTCGTCACTTCCCCCCAGAAGCTGAGCTAAACTCAGCACAGCAGGGAGTGAGGAGTAAAGATAAGAACCCCCCCCCCCACTGATGGCTTAAGTACACCTCCATAATCATAAGGGTGTGGATACATGTTTGCAGTAAGAAGAGTGAGTCATGTGAGTATAATGGCAGACTGGAGTTGACTGAACTAGTTCGCAGGCTTTGCTTTATTAATTCAATTCAATTCAGTTTTATTTATATAGTGCCATATCATAACAAAGTTATCTCAGGGCACTTTGTCCGCACCAGGATTAACTGTGTCCCATAAACAGAATGATGATAATGACATGCTACAACCATAATCATTTTTTTTATCAGTTGTATGTTTGCTATTGTTGCTGTAATCACATGGGAGTATGGTGTAATAGCCAGCTAGTACTACAGTAGCAAGTTAATCTCAGTGGCTCAAGCTAGAGTGAGAGACTGAAAAAAAAAAATGAAATGGGCTTCTATCAAAACGTCAATAGCAATCCTCTGACCAATCACAGCACAGCAGCAAGTGGTTGCTCGGCACAAACTATGAGTAAACATACATTAGTACTGTCCAGCGCACAAATTGCTCAGTTCATTTAGAGTGCTGGATGCTGAATCTGCCTTCAGAGGAGACGACTGCCAGTCAGAAAATCCAGATGTCCACGTGGTCAGTGAGGACGTCTGAGTGAAGACAGCAGTGATGGATGCCTGGGGCTGGATCCAGGCTAAGTCTGTGCAGTCAATCAGCCAACCACTCTGTTAAGCTCAAAGGGTAAAAGACCTATTAAAATCCAAAATATGTCCGCTGGGAATTAAAGTTTAATATTCACTTGTAGCTTGCTCCAACCATGAACTCAAGTAAAGGAGTTCTTTTAATAAATTCTAATGTACGAATGTATGAGTGTAAATGAGAATAAAACAGTTATCCAATAATCTACAGCATAATATAAAAATCCATCTTTTGCATTGATCACCAAGAGTAAAAAGCAATTGATTCTATGTATTTATGACAACAGGCAATTAATCTTTGGTAAACCAAATGTAATCTTACCAAATTACTGCTATTTGTTTGTAGTATGATATTGTCTTTCCAGAGTAAAACATACTGTTTTGAAAGCTGCAATTAAGATCCACACTCTTTGATTTGGCACACATTTTTGTGATGTGTGTCTACTGAAATATCATTCTACCTGTTTGTCTGATAACACCACCCTGGCTTCACAGTGACAAGATTTTCCAGTATCTTGGTGGAGAAGCAAGCAGAGCAGATAGCCAGATGACAGACTCAGAACAGATCAGCAGAACGATTTGCACACTGGGAGGCCGACATTGCTGCATACAGGAAGTTGTTTGTGGGGGTCCACAAACAGTTATCAGGACAAGAAAAGGCATGCCTGTGTTTGTAGATATATTCAGTATAGACAGACAGGTAAATATAGTAAACAGTAAGCTTAAAGAAACAGACAGGCTCTCAGACAATTTGTGATGGCTCTTGTTGACAGTCGTAGAGCACACCTGCTTGTCAGGCCACACCTTGTCTGGCACTGTTTACCCACAGCAGCCTACCCACTGTGTTATCATGCCACTGATTCTTTCTACACTGTAGGTTCATTTGACTCAATGGTAAACTATTAGATACATGTTTTTCATATTTCAGAAATCTGACTGTATGACCTCAGTGTCACCCAATAATCCTGCCTACTTTTGATCTCTTAAAACTATCAATGACGCCTCAAAGGTGACATCAATAAAGGTTGGTTTATTGGAACTACGTATCGAGGCTGCTGCCTTTGATAACAGAGGGGGAAAAATGGTATTTGACATGACCAGTGATGGGACATTTTTGGGGGCAACAGTCAGAAATAGCTCTTCAAAGCATCCTTTGAACTTGGCTTTTAAACACAGTTTATGCAGTACCAGTTTGTTGAAATGTCAAATACACAAAAATCTAGGAGCCTAAAGCAGTACGTGATCAGTTCTGAGTGGCATTTACATCAATATTACATTCCTGTGACTATTTCCTGCATCTGTCTGTTACTATGAGGCACCCACGGTGTATGTGGCCTTAATTTAGAGAGCAATGCATGGGGAAGAAGTGGCATTACAAGCAGTGTTAGGTCAGACAGGTGCAGGACAGGCTGGCAGAGAGCAGCAACAACACGCTAGAGCGGTCTGCTGGAAAGCTCTGCAAAACCCCTTAACCTCTGCACTGTTTCCAAAGCTGCAGAACACACACCTGCAGACACGGACAGCACACCCACCTCCTCAAAACAAAGTTGTAGTGATTCTCTGATATATTTTCGTTGTATAACTCTCCAGTATGTGTGATATCCTGCAGAAATATGATGGGAATATTCCATGGGAGGTATAAACTACCATTAAGTAACGGACAAACTGTGTCATATAGGAGTTTTACACACACAATAAAACACACAGGCATTACTTGGCACACACACAGAGAGAGAGAGAGAATCAAGTAATTAATCCAGGAAATTAAAGTGTGATATCGCCATTATTATAAACCACTTTTGTCCAAGTTTAAATCTATGAATATTCTAATCGCTGCCTTTGGGCCTTTTTGCAATTGAACATGGTATTACCTCCCTGTTTTACTTATTGATAGTAATGAACAACGTAGGACTTTTAATATCTGAAGCCCGCTTTATTACCCACGGTTGCATCAGTTTCCAGGATAAGAAAACGAAGAGCGATTGTGGCCATTAATAGCCTACATTCTCATCCAGGCTGGAAAACTGCTGTCATCAATCTAACTGCCTCTGTTAAGGTGAATTAAGCCGTTTGTGACCTCGTCATTTGTGACCCTTGTTACTGGGCAGCAGCGCTGGTTTCTACGGTAACGAGGTAACTTCATTCCATATAAAGTTAATAGTTGTTATCACCCTGTTTGCCCTCAGATTTAAATTTGATTATCCAATCAACTGCATGAATCAGTGTGACGTGTAGTCTGCTGCTACGTGCACATTAAATTAGTTATTAGACTACAGTAACAATGCGTTACAGTTTGGAGTAACGTGCACAGCCCTGCTCAGTTGAACGCACTGAAGCCTCTCTATCTGCTGGCTTTTGCTTTTTGTATTGTATGGGTAGGAGGAGCCGCCTTCCTGCGATTGTCTGGCTGCTCCCCCCCCCTTCTCTCTCTCGCGCGCTCTCAGTGTGTCTCGTTCCCTCTCTCATTTTTCCAAAGTTGAATATTCCGCTTGCCTGGGAGCTGTCGCCAGCGGAGCGGTGCAGCCCACTGACTGAACGCACCGGGCTGGTGTTTTTGCGTTGCGCTGCGCTGCGCCGCTTGGAACAGACTTGGAGAGAAGGAGTCCTCTACAGTATCCCGGCTCGGTTCAACCCCCTCTGTCCATCCGTCCTGTGTTTCTTCCAACTTCATTTCGGGCTACTTTCAAGATGACAGAAGAAAAGAGTGTTCGGCATGTAAAGCTGGTAGGTGTCTGAAACCCCTCCCCTCCGCGCAGAGAGGTGTCTGGCTCGGTCTGGCTGTGTGGGGTTCAGGTTTGTGGCAGCGCACAGACGCGCCGGGGTGAGAGAGGCGCCCGGGAATAGAAACGGGAACCGGTGGTTATTTTTTCCACCATCCATTGGGATTTTCTTGATGTGTTCTCCTTAAGCTTTCTCTTGAATCGACCAGATTCAAATGCTCAGGAACATGTCTGAAGTAGGCTGCTGGTATAATGCCCAAACTTACACACTTGGTGCTTTACGGACAGGGGTTCTCTTGTGTTTTCATGTCTAAAGACACGCGGACCCAATCTGATGTTATGCCATATGGACAGATTTGTGTTGTTGGTTTAGTAGGCTACCAAATTGGACAGCAGCATTCTGTGTAGATATACTGTGCTGAGAGTGAAGCATAAGATTAACACAGTGTGTTTTCTTACTGAGATTATTCCCAGTCATTTTAGGGTAATTAAATGCTTTCTACATTTTGCTTCGAAGTCCCCTTTAACTCCTGTGAGACCATAAGGCGGCCCGACCCTGCTTTGTGTACCCCTGCTGCGCAGAGAATCACAGACTCTTGTTATTAGAATCATTCAGCAGAGAGATTCATGTGTTGCTGTCATGCAAAGCATGTGGAACAGTTTTAACAAGCACGTGTGTCCCTCTGCTTCTCTGAGGGTTTTTACATACTCAATTGGGGAGCTGTCGGATTTTTGTGCCATGAAACACAGACACTTTGGTTATTTACATTTGAGCTCATTTTTGTTAGGAATGATATAAACATAATGGTCCTCATGGCTTTCCTCATACTGTCCAGCTTGTTCCGCATTCTTTCAACAGAAAAGCATGCAACCTTGTAACATTTTTGTGGAATCTGAGGTGCTTCTTTGATAATCAATAGTGAAATTGTGATTGTATCTTTATTATCACTGTGATTTTCCTGTATAGTCTTATTAGGAGTTCTGATGCGACTGTAGTGCAATACTCTCACTGAATAATTAGAGTTTAACAGAAGTGCATATGTCATTTGTACATAGTTGAAGCCAAAGTCTTTCCTTTCTGATTTCAGCTGATCCGAAGCGCTGAACGCTGACTTCAAAATCAGAAACAAATCTGCCACTGAAGTAAGCCGGTGCCCCAGAAATTAATACCCTGTCAAATTATGATGAAATGCACAAAGTTGTCAGGAGAGTGTTGAAGTGTCACTGCACATAAATCAGCTCATGCGGTGCTGAATGCCAAACATTGAACTCAGCTATGTTCTGATGATCCTGCTGAGCTCAGCTGACAGTGCGCTTGTTGTAAGAGGCTGCTTTGAATGCCTCTGTATCACCACTGTTGTTATGAGATGAACGTCAGCCAGGCAGTACATCTTCAGTAGTTTGATGCTTTTTATTTGGCTCTAACCTGTGCTTAAATCAGTGGATCTTTGCTGAATCTCGAGTCGTGTTTCCAGATTGAATCACAGCCTCTCTCTTTCTCTCTCTGTGCCTGTGCCATCTGTTTGAGCGAAGCAAAACCATGATAAGGTGGACTAACGGCACAAATCCAATCAGCCCTGTGCCCGTCCCATAAGTGCACTGTAGTTGTAGTTTACCCCGTTCTGTTTTTTTGTTGTGTTTTTTTTTGCCACAAAGCCTCAGAGCTGCCCTGTCTCATACCATTACACAGCATGGCTCATCAGGCCAATTACACATCAGCACACTCATGTACGCTTCCATCTCAAATAGACAAGAACAGAGTCAATGCTCTAGGCTGCCACTTATACCTTCAAAAGCCATACGCTCTCTTTCCTGACTGTCTATCTTTAGGGTTGCTTTCCTGTGGTCTCTCTCTCTCATCCTCCCTCCCTCTCATTCTAAGTGTCTCTCATTTTCCTCTCTCTTGGTTTACCCGTGCATCAATCATCTGTCTCTGTCCTCTCTCCTTCCATCCAGTCTGAGTCTCTCTCTTCTCTCCCTCTCTGAGGAATAGTGGGTGCTTTTCCCTGTCAGTGCTCTAAGGCACATTGCAAAGCTCCCTCGGTTGTGTCTGCTTTACCTGCTATTAACCTATTTTGTTTGGTGATTTGTGCGTAAAGTCCTGTCTATTCACAGAGGACAGCAAGGGGATTAAGGGAAAGTGGTAGCTTTAAAGAAACATTGTATGCTGTCAGATGGAATTTAATGGATCAAGGGAGATACATTTAACATATTCATTAACGCAAAGTTTTTATGCTTGATGTCTTGTAATAGTCATGGTTTGGATTGCAGAAGGCTTGATGTTATTGCTGTCACACAATGCTGTTTTTGGTGCGTGCATAATCAAGTTTAGGGGAAAAATGCTGCTACCAGAACCTTTCTCTTTAATGCAGAATTGTTTAAAGGAGCTGGAAAATAATACTGATAATAATAATTACTTTGAGTCCTTTGACTTTTTGTGCAGTGACTGCAACAATCTGACCCTAAGAAAGGGTGTTATTAACACAGCACAGCAGTTCACTTAACAGAAGCAAACAGCAGCAGACATGTAATTGCCCTCATTTTGTCCTTTCTTCCCACAGTGCTGATTGTCTAAAAAAATTTCTCTGATTGCCCTCTGGCCATTTTTACAAAAAGTGACTTGTGACATTTAACTGATTTATCAAAGTCTCTGCAAGTACTTATCAGATCATGAATTATATTGTGTTCCTCACCTTTACTCAAGTCCCCAAAAGTCCTTGAAGACTTTTAAATGAAGTCTAGTGTTCAGCAGCTTAGAAATAAGCCCAGTTAGGCAGACCTGTACTCTGAGAGGAGTTTTTTTCCATCTTCATTTCAGAGGTGACATAAGTCGTACATCAAATTCCAAGTGGCATTAAAAGGTCTTGAAAGTCTTCCATGAAACTTTGAAACAGACAATCTGAAGTTGCTGCTGCTGCTAGTAGTATTCTTATTAGTACATAAAATAATCTGACCCTCATGACGGGGAATCTCCAATGGCCAGAAACAACCCTGGTGTGTGTTCACTGAGGTGGTCAGTTTCAAGCAGCTGACGCACATACCGAGAGAAGCCATGAATCTGCACCCCTGATGTTTTAAAATCCCTGCACTCTGATCCATGCCTTATCATTCGTCACAGTGTCCCAGCCTGCTGCAACAAATCTAGACCACAGCAATTCCACAGATTGTTCTCAATCGTTCAAATAAATCATCTCAGCGAGCAGACACGGTCCCTTTAATAAACCGTGTGCTCCTGAGTTTTTACCCTTGGCCATATTGTTTGTGAACATACGGACAGTAAATGAGCTGAGAAAACCCGTCTGTATTGGCAAATGTTGGGCCTAAATCAGTGGAAGAAGGTTTTGGTTTGAATATGCTGTTTGATTTCAGTGTTTGTGTTATTGTGGTAGTAGATAAAATGCCATTATTTGTCTGTTTTACAATAGCAATAATACCCAAGAGGACAGCTTTTATGGTGGGTACAATAGTGATGTGTTGGGAGCAGTGAAGTAAGCATAATCACAGTATCGAATGCTCTCACTCTGTTGTGAGTTGTATAAAGCAGCAGCCAATGCGTGTGTACCGACAGAAAGCTCTTTTTCAAAGGATATCTACATATCTAAGTATGGAAAAGTGCATCAAAACCACAGGGATCTGTAACAAGCTTCATATTAACCACACAAGTTGGCACAGCAGCAAAGCAAAGAAGAACGCGTGGCTAGCTATGTTAAATGGGAAGTGTCAAAACAGGTGGAACAGCAGTTACATTTCTGGGTCCTAACCAGCCACTGTTTTAGAAGAGAAACTCCTCCCCTCTTCTACTCTAAGACTGAACTCACTTACTGCAACAGACTGAGGTGTGTCACAAACAGTGGCAATGGCAATAACTGGCAACCCAGTTCAGCCTGAGTGGCTGACAACAGTGTAGATAGGTAAAGGCCTTCACATTGTTCATAACAAATACAATATAAATCCTGTTAGCAGTGAAAAAATGACTCACTTTTATAGTCACAGTTATAATTAATACAACAGAGATGAAATTATGCATGACATGTATATGTGAAAGCTGGTAATTAGTTGTGGAATGTATAAAAACTAAATGCAACTACCAGATTGCCAAGTCTTGCTGGGGAGCATTCATTAATAGAGGAAATGGTTTCTATGTGATATAGAATTGATCAAGGGAATGAATGTGGATGGATGTATGGTGTGACAGATTGCCTCCTGGTTTTGTCTCCAGACTCCTTTGATCTCTTCATTGCACTGAGTGCAAGGAAGGTCTCTGCCAAGAGAGGCATAGCCTGTCTCCCAGATATATTTCGCACTGCATGTAGATCAGCAAAGAGTAGTCATGCATGGCACCACATTGCTTTACTTTCTCCTTCTGGCCAAAAACAATATAAATGTGATTTTTTGGTTATGCTGGCTGGACGTTAAAAACATCTACCTTACTGCTGTTTCAACTCAAGTTCAGACTGGGACTGAGCAGTTACACCCAGCTGGTCATCTGGCATGCAACGCTATCTGAGCAGAACCAAGCACCCAGAAATAAGAAATAGTGAAATTCTGAAGAAAAGCTTATCCTCTCTGCTCTTAAACCAAAGACTGGCTTTATGTTTTTGGATTTCTCAAACTTTTGTAGTTGTCCTCAAATGTAAAGAATTGTGTACTGAACAATTAGGTTCACTTTGCTTACTGTGGTCTGGCAAGGATCAATAGACATTTGCTTTGGCTGGAGGCATCATAGACCAAAATTACTTTGCATTCAATTTTGTCAGTATTTAATCAGTCAGAGCTGGGTATTCATTCCCATCATCATCTAATCACCATCCCATAGTTTGATGATTGGTCTGGCTTCTAGCAGTTACTCTCAGTCGCTCCTTAGTGGCTGTTTTCAAGACTGATATCTCAGTCAAAGGAAAAACTGAGCTTGCAAGATTTTACCAACAAATATGGATTGTGGGCCTATTTCAGAAGGAAACTTGGGACCAGAAGTTAACAGACTCACTGCAGTACCACTCTTGAGCACTAGGAGGATATAGACCTCAAGTTGCTTACTAATGCAAAACATAATTTAGGCCAAATTCTATATGCTGTGCCAGGAATGGATCACATGACATGAACCATTGCTTATTAGGTTATAACTTTACATGTGTGGAGGTCAGGGTTGCTCAGATGACAAACTGGTAGTGGCAGTTTGCTTGCAAAACATGTCATGGTCCAGTCTCTAAAGGTAAACCAGTGAAAGCCAATAAGCTGCAGGCAGAGGCCCAGGTTTTAGTTCGGGTCTACAGGCTCCACTGACTCCAGATTCAACAACCCACTCACCTAGGAAAGAGAAGTTTGGAAACCAATAATCTGAAACACATGAAGACCCAAATATACTAAAAGAATGAAGGAGTACAAGAATGGCTATGTTTCACTCCTGTCTGTGCATTTCTCCCTCTGCTGGCAGTTTCTTTCCTTGTCTTTCTTTTTTCTGTGCAAACCTTTTCAGTTGACATTAATGACTGTGATATACACGAGTGCTGTACACATGGATAACAGATTACATACACTGTTCCAGAATAGTAAATAAATGATCTTGTGGAGCATATCTGCACTAGATCTTTACTCCAAAGATCTGTCACAATAACAGGTGAAATGTTTACACATTTTCACCTCATTAAAGGTTTATTAGCTGTGTTCCCCCGTGGTAAAGGCTGAATGTCCAGAGAGTTTGGATAACATTACACAGCATCAGTTTGTATTGGTAAAATCAATAATTGTCTGCCATTGCTCCTGCTGCAGCTTAAGTCTATTGGCTTGAGAGTGGTGCCGTTTGAAACTTAATTAGCCAATCTCTAGATTGCACCTTATTGGACAGATGCATTACAATAACAACCTCTTATTTTAAAGCTGCATTCACACCAAGGACATTTGAAGATGTTGATTCTGGGGAGATTCCTCCACTGATTCAGTTTGTTTTGGGAGGTGAGAAAAAAAATGTACTCAGATGACATTGAATAAATGTACTCAGATGTACAAGAGACAATTGAAATGTATCAGTAGAATATTAAAAATTGTAAACATGAAGAAAGAAATCTTCCATGTTGAGCTTTAGTAAAATGTTATGTAAATGTAGAGATTTATTTTGACTTCCTGACTATGTCTTATGATCAATCAACTTTAGGGTCTTTTTGCTTGCAAAACATTGCTCACTTGGAATTGGACAGCTTGAAACTAAACAACCAAATACAAAAATGTAGTTGAAATAATATTTGGGTTGTGGTTTGAACTGAAAAAACAAAAAAAAAAAGGTAGGTGTGACAGCAGCCTTGGCTTGTCCTGTTGCTCTGACATGCAAAACACACAAAAAAACCCTCAAAACACCAGGGTCTAAATCCTAAGAATTCACCCAGACAGGAAGAAAGAGGGGGCTTTTCCACCCCAGCCCAACAGCAGCAGCTGAGCTGAGGAGGCGGCCAACCTCCCAACACGTTAGTTAACAGCCAGCTGCCTGTGTATACTCCTACAGCGATGCACGTGTTTCCCATGATCTCACCTGCTGGCACCAGGAGCTCGGGATCAGGCCCAGTGTTGCTGTCATACTGCCCACCCCAGAAGCCTCTCTCCTGTGTAGAGTGTACCACACCTCTCTCTGGGATGCAGGAGCCATGGAGGCGGTGGAGGTGGGGAGTCTGCCCAGGGAATGGTGGTGTGGTGGTACTGTACATGTGTAGTTAATCATCATGACATGTGAGCATAGTGCTGTGGTGTTTTCAGGTTTTCAGTGGGTCTGGTTATTACTTTTCAACATTTAATGGATTATCTGAGGATGTTACAGAAGGTTATACAAGATGCATAACATAAAGCAGTATACAAGAATAAAATTTGCTTCACACATCACTGCATTAGAAGATTGTATTCATAAAGGTTTCTAACTAAAATGGAAACCTGTTACTAACTCTCACTCTCTTATTTCTGGGCCATATAACAGATAGCTTTCTATAATGAACATCTCTGTACTAATGCCAGCACAGGCTAGGATGCAGTTGTGATAGAAATAGTGGGATTGGGCATGGAAAGCAGTGGCAGAGAGAGAGAAATAACTATAAAGAGACAGATCGAGAGGGTAGGTGTAAACAGGAGGAGGCGTGAAAAAAGATTTTTGAGCTGCTTCAAGGATGTTTGGAGGATTTTTGGGGAGGCTTAATAGCCACACAGAGCAGAGAGCGAAGACAAAAAGTCGTGGGGCTAGAGGAAGAATATAAACACGGCTCATTCCTCGACTTACTCATGCACTCGCATACAGACACATACATACTCTCATCATACACACTCATCCACCCAGCAGGCATTTTTAAGGAACACCTTCTCTCTAAAAGCAGCTCTTTTCTTCTCTTGCTGGTTGATAGGTTAGTTACAGACATCTCTAGGAATCTCTCATATTCTCCTAAGACCCTCTGCTAAACATAGATCATCTGTCAGTGCCTGCAGGAGGTTATATTGTAATGCTATTAGTTCCCTAAAGTCTGAAATTGCTCCACTGAACTTGACCATTTTACCCAGGCCCATAATTACTATTCGTAGGAGTTCTTGTGAACTTGCCTCCAGCAAAAAGCCGTTGGGCTGAGCCCTTTTTCTTTTTTCAGTCTACGGGCCATCGGTTCAGTTCAATATTGATATAGCAGTCGGCATTGTTAACCTTCACAATTATTCTCTTTGGTTTTGCTGTGCCCTGGGGAAGGGCTATTTTTAAAATGCCAGCAATGTTGGGCAGCTATTGTTTGACTAACAACCTATTGATTTGTGTCGGCTTCAGTTGCAGGGCTACAGCGAGCGGGGAGTGTGTTTTTGGTTTCTCAGTTCATAAACACATTATTCAAAATGTTTTAGAGAGTATGTTAATGCTAACTCCATTGTAGCCCAATTAACTGTAGCCTCTTTTTCTATGGGCTTTCACATTAGAATTTTGGACGCATACATTTACATATTTCTGTGATATTACATTGCCTTGTTTTCCTCTTTGTCAGGGCAGTTTAGAGGGACTGCTCAGCACTGCAAATGACTGTGTTTCCAATGATTATGTGTTGCATATCACTGACACATCATTGTTGCTGCAGCTGAAATCGGCAAGCTCAGATCTGCCTTTGGACACTTGTCTTGTGATGCAGTTGCCTCTCCCAGAATGTACACACCGGCAACCTACAACATGTCTCGTATCAATATTTCACAAAGGTTAGAGAAAAACTCAATCCATCAAACAGCTGGCCATTGTCTTATGAAGCACTGTGTTTTCACCACTGACGATGATAAGATTCCCCATCTCGAGAAGGAACAAATGATTGTTTATCAGTGATAAATAAAACTAATCGAACAAATAGAGCTATGAGCCTCTGACATTTCGACGCATGCAGCCTGCTGAGCCAATCGAACAGCAGCCAAGCAAAACAATGGCTCATACTCTCCCCCTTCGAAGGAAATGCCAAACATTACAGTGCTGTATAAATAGAAGGCTCTGACTTTGTAGAGCCAGAGCGCGAGATAGAGGACAGGAACCCCCTCCCTGAGGTCACGCCAATGGCAAGGTCTCCCACCCTTTTTATTACTCCTTTTGTTTTGCTCTCTCTGGGTGTGTGATCTATTTTTGAGCTGATTTCTCTCGACCTCCCTGTGCTTTTTCATCTCCTTTGGTTTACCTCTGTATTTTTTATCTCTCACTTTCCCTGACACCCAGGTCATAATGAATAACTGAAAAGCCTAGTAACACATCACAAACACCTCCTGCTTTATTAATGGCACCATCCACTACAGTTGAAGTGGCAAATGGCCCTCCTGGATGTATTAGGCTTGGGGCGAGTGTACAGACTTTGACCCAAGGTGAATGCTGCACTAAGAGCAGGAAAGCTTGTGTTTAATGGCTTTTGGTCAAGCAGCCTATTCCCACTTCTGACAGCTCTGCGCAGTTCAGTTTAATTTAACGGTTATGTGAAATTTCCCTTTGCATCTGGATAAATGCAGCCCAGGCGCACATGGTCTTACAATGTGCAGCATGAGGTGTGGCAGTAAGGCCTTTTGCACTGAGGGCACCAGCACTGGAACGGAAAATCCATCTAGGGTTTAAAATATTGAATCGTCGATTTCATTTTGTCATTTCACACTGTTTTTTCCCCCCTGCACCTCTATTGAGAAAGGGAGGAAGGGAGGGAGAGTAGTCCCCAAAAATGAGGTTAGTTGCTCTGACTGTGTGTAATGAGGTTACGGATGATTCAGTCGAGACAACTCCAACAAGTCTTTCATCTGTACTATCTTTTGTATCGGGCGTATAAATGTATTTCCCTCGGCTGGCAGGCTGTGCAGACAGTTTGGAAGATTGAACCCCAGCTGCCGGTGTATTTAGGAAACAGCATGCACATGAGGCTGCACACACACATACACAAGGACACATGCGTTCGCCACCAAGACATTATCTCTTTGACTTACTTTATCTCAATCTTATCACCACACACACTAGCAGAATCTGTAGCTGCAAGAGTATAGCTTTTTCTCTTCCTGGAACATTTTGGTTTTTAACTCACGAAATGACTGCAGTGAGGAGGAAAAATGTCCAAACTCCTGTCATTTTCAAGTAGACAAACTCATTGTAGTTCAGTAGCACAGCAGGCCATTCTTTTACAGAGATGTTTCTTAATAAGGACAGCTGTCACACAAGCAGTCAGGATTGTTGATGTTTTTGAGACCTTAGTATTGACCTGGGTATCTGCTTCCTCTAGAATCAATAACACCAGCTTGGACGACATCATTTGCTAATACAGTTTGGCAAGCTGCTGATAAAGTGGCTGCCACCTTACAGATCAGTTAGCCTGCTCATTTGCGCCTGCACAAATGCGATGCATTTAAAGTTGTCAGGTGTTTTTTGCAATGGGAAAACTTTTCAGGAATGTATCGTCAATTTTCATACAGAGGGCTATTGTTTTCTTGACAGGCTTTACAGTCTAATATAAGTGTACAGGGGCCGGGAATGCAATTTCCCACTGAAAAGAACCTCTTTTCGGTAGCTGAAAGTGCCGTTTATGTGGTGCGTAGATTGCTTTTTCACACGATGTGGGGTGCATTTGCATATATATAGAGAATACCAGTAAAAGGTAAGCCATTAACTTGCTGCCTTTTGTACACATACACACACACACACAGTCAGATGAAAATATAGAAAAATTGAAGCTGAATTGGTGTCAACTGTCAATACAAGCAAGTTTGTTTTCTGCAAGGCAAGACAATAGATTTCTCAAGTTCTGCAGTGTGTGCCTTTTGACTCTATCATCTTATTTTATGTCATTTTAGTTTCATCAATACATGTAGGGGAATCATTTTGCTCCAAATATGAGTTATTGCGGAGTCCTGGAGCTTAGTCAAAGAAAATAAAACAAAATCAATTTTGTAGCTCTTGGACAATGTTCAAGGTGAACTGACTTTGAAAATGTTAGTCAATATTCTTTGTGTATGAGAGCAAACTTAATAGTCTTGATAGGCTTCCGCAACCAAATTGTGGCTTAAGAAGAAGGCATGTCTCAAAATTTTGAACTGCAGCAGGCAGCAAAGTAAGGGGGACCTTAAGAAAAGAATTTAGATTTGTTTCTAAGAACAAACATATGATTCTGGATCCATCTCTACCTGCCTGTAGAGAGCACCTGGTCAGTTTTACACTAGTAGTGTATATAAGTCCTGTAAGCATGCTACAGAAAAGAAAATATTTGAAGAGAGGAATTACATGGTACTGTCCACTTGACCGCAGTCTCTCTACAAGTCTGATTTCCAGGGGCAACAGTTCACAACCCTAGCACTAGCCATGGGCTTGAAGCCAGCTTGCCAATTACATTTTTGCCTTTGTTGACAGTTAGTTACTGTGTTCTCCCTCACTCCTCATCTTTTCCTCCCTCCAGCATCCTCAGCCGCGTCTAAATATCTAATAAGCTGTTCTGCCAACTTCTGATCCCGGGTTTGTTCTCACCTGGGCAAATGCACATGAATAATGGAAGCGGCATGAAGTGAAGCAGGGGCATGGTTGCTACTCAGTGTTGTGTTGTGGCCTGATAAGGCTCTCCACCGCAGCAAAAGAGCCTCAGAGAGCTGATGAAACGACGTCTGACAGTATTAACGTTATTACCCACAGGCTGCCAAGCTGTTACAGACAGAAGTATTAAGTGGAGGGTGAAAGAGAGGAGGTGTGCTCTACTCACTGTCACAACCCTGTGAAAATCTCTTTTCATTCTGCTTTCATGTATAGATGTATTAAACCAATTAGCAAGTCTGGCTTGGCCTTGCGCTTGACAAGAATTGATTGTTTATTTTATTTTCAGTGTCTTGCATCAGCAAATGTCCTTCACACAATAGAGCCCTCATCAGCACTGCTGACAGACAGCGAAAAGAATATCGGAGACAAACACCGGTGTGAAAATGAGTGTGGGTGTATGCAACCACATCTCCAATGGCACCTACAGTGACAAACCTTGAGAGTCATGTGGGTCTGTAATACTGTGAGACGCACCTGTAAACATAGACAAAACAAACACTGGTCATGTGTAAGAATCAAAAAAAAACACACACACACAAAAGCGCTGTGCACATACTGACGCTTTTTTTAAATGCACTCGATATGTGTAAGAGACAGACATATAAGCCAAACACCAAACGACAAACACAGCTAATTCTATATAAAATTGGGCCAAAGTGGCACCCCTCAAAATCCCATTTAAATATATGTAGGCAGAAGAATATGCAGCTACACAAACACACAACATTTTAGAGAAAGGAACACAGAACCACTTCCTCTGTGACAAAGTGTAAGACACATTTGTAAAACAAGGGTAAAATGGTATTAAAAAAATATCCACCTTATTATCTGACACAAAATCCTTTCATTTGCTTTAGATCTCCATTTGTGGTATACAGTATTTTCAGCCATTAATCCTTCATTAATATACAAAAACATGTATGATATATATGGTTGACACAGGAAAAACAAAAATATCAGTATGTCATTGCTATACTAACAATAAATCATGCCAATGCCAAACACTTGGATGACATCCAATACGTCAATAACTGGATCAACACATCAGTTCCCTACTGTGCCAATATCATTTATGCAGAATTTCCTGCACTGTTGTTACATGTTGCATAATAATGGGAGTTTCTGTGAGATCAACTGAGGTGAACTGAGATAACTTGTCCCCAGAGTCCCCCATGAAGAGCTAACATTGGTAACCAGGAAATGGGAAAGCTAACTGGTACAGTGAGTCGCAGCTCTGTCTGCTGCCTTTTTCATACTCCACTGATGTGGTGGAAGAGAGCAGGCTGACCTTGAAGCTTGTCAGATGCTTGCTAGGCAACTGAAAAAGTGGCTTTTGTTGAAAATCCTTTTAAAAATGGGATATGTTTCCCTTATAGGGATTCTTGCAGGCAGCCTGAGACTAAAACATTTGAAACAAACATATAAAAGAAATTAATTGTGGAATCAATTCGCAGTGCAGTGTTTGCAGATGTATGCTCTTTAATGAAAACATTTTCCTTAAAACTAATCCTAATCCCAAATTAGCTAAACTAGACAAACGTGATATAAAATGTAAGCAACATAATAGCTTTAGATGCGTCAAAATGCAACATATCATTCAAGATTTATTTTGAAATTGGTTTTGTAATAGGAGCTGTCTCCCATGCAGCAGTGAGAGGGTTAAGCTTAAGCCAGCCTGCTCAACTGCACTGAATGTGAAATGGAAACACCGGCTTGGCTGCATTACTGTTTACATTCTATGAATAGGAATCACATGTTTGGTGAAACCAGCCCCCTCTGAGGGCTGCTGCAGAGGGAGAGCGAGAGAAAGGCAGGAAACGGCGGAGGGAGGGAGAGAGAGAGGAAAGACTGGGCAAGTGGAGGTGGGAAGAAGAGTGAGAGTAGAGGAAGAAGAGAGGAAAAGATGAAGGGAAACAGCGAGAATGAAGCGGGTGGCCAAAGAAACCCTGGCCAGTTTCTCATATGCTAAAGCATTCCTTTTTATCCCATGAAGCAGCTGCATTCAGACACATGGCTCCTGTCAAAGACTGCACGGAAATGTGACAAAACAAGTTTAATGTGCTGCTTGATCCCACTTATATAATCATATGTACAGTTTGGTGTGTTCTGGTCAGCTGGAGGGCTCTCATTTTTGGGGCTGCCACATTTCCTTTTTCCAAAACCATAGCAGTGAATAACTAGAGTCTCTTGATGTCTGGCAAAACTCAGCAGTGCCTGGTCCTGACATGTGTCTTATGCTTGTGGGTATTTTTAACCCCAATTGCTAAAATAAATTGCCCTCCAAAAATTGCCAGCATTTCAATCCACTAATGCAACTGAATCCACTCAAACAATGTCCCGTTTCTTTCTGGTTTAAATGCACAGCTGAGGTGATTAGGGTAAATGCCATGTTTAGGGCCAGAGTTTGAGAGTTATGTTTGCTAACACGGTCACTAATGAAAGTATTCATACAGCAGTGCTGCGTTAGGGTGTTTTTATTAGTCATTCTAATGTGTGCACCATTGATTAGTACCTGTGCCTCGCCAAAATGTGTGATCTGTGATTTACCAACATCGCAGAAACAGGCCTGCCTTTCTCTGTGGAAAGACATGTTGGCTCCAGGTATGGTGTTTGGTTACCTCATAAAGTAATGAATGAAAGCTCCTTGTTTTAGAAAGACAGAGTGCGAGGTCGAGCGAGAAATCAAACCGCCATCTTGTCGTGCCATTTTTTGAACATTTTCCCTGCTCCATAAAAATTTCAAGCTTTGTTTTTCTGTATTGTTCTTCCAGGCAGCTATTTAATTAGTAATGTGTTACTGTTTCACATGAGCAAGCTGGCGGAGAAAGACTTTAATTTATTATTAGCATCTTTAACCTTTTGCCTGTTTGGAGATATTTGTGGAATGCTCACTGCACAACAACAGGTCCACATCAGATTGAGGCCACAGACTACAGGCAGGGCTTGTCAGTTGAATAGCATCTGTCTTTGTTCAACCCCAAACCACTGTGGAGAATTAACCTGATGGCTACCATGAATGCAGCTGGCCTCTAGCAGACCCCTAGCAAACAACTATTGTACTAGTGCATACTGGGGTTAAAACATGTGCCAATGAAGTTCTTATTTTCAGATTTCTCCAGAACACATTAGTGGCTGGCAAATGGGTTGTTAGCGTTCTGACTCTTCGTTTAAAGGAATAGTTCAACATTTTGGGTGTAGAAGTACACTTCTTTGCCTTCTTGCAGAGAGTTAAATGAGAAGATCAATACCACTCTCGTGTTGCACGGTAAATGTGAAGTTACAGCCAGCAGCCGGTTAGCTTAGCTTAGTATAAAACTGGAAACAGAGGAAAACAGCTAGCCTGGCTCTGTCCGAAGATAACAAAATCCACCTACCAGCACCTCTAAAGCTCACTAATTAACATTTATATCTCGTTTGTTTAATTCGTACAAAAACTGAAGTGTTAAAACAACAAATGGTGGAGTCTTGTCGTCACAGTGAGGTCACCAGGCAACCAGAGGAGACTCCATGAAGTGACAGTGCCAATCAAAAAATACTACAGCACATACTGTAAAACCACAATGTGTCATTTTTTTTACACTGTGGCTTTTGTACAAAATGAAACAAACAAATAGAACGTGTTAATTAGTGAGCTTTGGAGATGCTGGAAGGTGGATTTTTCTTAACTTGTGGACAGATCCAGGCTAGTTGTTTTCTCGTCTTAGTCTTTCTGCTAAGCTAAGCTGACATGAGAGTGGTATCGACCTGATCTTCTCATCTAACTCTCAGCAAGAAAGCGAATATAATATTTCCCAAAATGTCCAATCATTCTTTCAGTAAAGTACTCCATAATCTATCTGTGTAAGTTGAATCATCAATGAAGGCTGTGTGCTGTGACATGCAGTAAGCTAAAGCTCCTTTTCCTTATCTTACTCCAGAACAATAGGTGTTTGGCAAATGGGTTGTTAGAGTTCTGACTAGTTCTTTAATCTTTAGTGAAGTTCTGCACTCATTTGAATTTTTCCATCACCTGCTGTATATTAGCAGACAATAACAATGGTAAATTACCTCAGTGCCTGTGGCTTCAATTAACTATTCTTTAAACTGTTTAAAATGTTTGTTCCACAAGTTAATGTCTCAATTTTTCACCCACTCCCTTATACCAAAAAGCATTTTGCTACAAAAAACACATTTTAGTCATGACAAGCATTTTTACCATAATGAGAATACAAATGTTTGTTTCCCCAGCTTTAAAGTCCCACAGGTATAAACACGGCAATGTCTCAGGGTGTGTTTTCCAAAGCCCCCGCCAAAGGAAGACCGTCGACCCCCTGCTGCTGTTGTTTACTGTCGTCTTGCTCTCTGGAGCCTTTAAACCTCAACTATGTGATTTTCTGCCCTTCTTCCTTCACTGTGATAAGCCTGTGATTGACAGCTTCCAGTGAGATGGATAGATTCCAGGTACACTTTGGGAAGAGAGAGTAGTGGCAGTGAGAATGGACTGGGTGGCGGGATGAGGGGTGGCAGATACACTGTCTTTCTGACAATGGAAACTTGTGATTCACTGTAGATTCTCACAGTGTTAAGATTAAATTAGTTGCCACTGATGATGGCTACCGGTACTGGAGTAGTGACCAAGGACTCAAAGTACAACTCAATGTGTGTGTGTGTGCTCCATGTCAATGTGTTTGTTCAGGTTAGGGATCCACATATGGATGCGGATGCATGCATGTGCCTTGTTAATACCTGTATAATCTACCTTGCACTGAAGCACAGCATTTCCTGAAAGTAATCTTTTGTTCTGCTTTCCACCCAGGGAACAAGTCTCTTTGATAGATGTCTAACATCTGGCTTGTATCATATCCTTCATATCTTTGAAGTGAAATGCTTTCAGTAAGAAAGTAGGATTTATTGTTTGCCTCCAGTCCAGTATTAGCACGTTGTATGTTCTGTATTTCCAATTTCTCAAGGTTTGAAAGGAAATATGTTTTTGTGTTTTGTTTTTTCTGGATTAGATTAGATTAGATTAGATTAGATTAGATTAGATTAGATTAGATTAGATGTTAATGATCCCAGTGGGGGAAATGAGCCTTTGAGATAGTGAGTTATGATGCAGTTCATCATTGAAAAATATATATAATACATGTATAGAAAATGGGATATTCAATAAATGTAATCCAAGATTTTAAACACTTTGACAAATGTACATAAAATGAAAAAAGAATCATTTCAGGGCAAATGTAGGATCAGCAACATTACTAACCAGGATGCAAGAATTAGAGCTTTTGTGCTCTTGACAATGCTTCTTTATAAAAATCAATATAACTGCTGCAGTGGGAATGCACTTGTGTCTTTGGATCAGAGGTCTAGGTGTGGTGATATTGTTTCGACTGTTGCCCCTTCATCCCAACATCATCTAGTGTCCATTAAGCTCCCGTTTTGGCTCTGCAGCTGTGCGACTGCAATTCAGGGGGGAGCAATTTGGTATTTACAAGTGGATTGTTTATACAAGGATAATCATCTTTGTTCCACAAATGCCTTTTCTCTAGACTGATGCATGCGTCAACAAAGTGAATTCATACACATGCAACCGCACACCCAGGGGGGACTGTGACTGTGCTTTTAAATAAACAGCCTCTTTTATTGTTTTTCGATGTTTGCAACATTATGAAATGACAGAAACCATGACATCTGTGCGTTCTATTTTGGGGCATTCCCCAAGGTCATGTCTCATAAACTGGTAGTGGAATTCATTACTACTGCCACAGTTATTGGATCTAATTGAAGCATAAAAATACCTCCGTACACATATACACTAGATACAAATGCAGTCACAGCAAACACAGTTGCTGGGTACACACTGGGTCCTTGCACTGGAATTGCATTGCTATAGATATTTACAATTTATAAAGTGTTTTTTTGAACAGCAATTTGTCAGCACGCTTCGTGACCTTTAAACATTTGACCTCCACAGGAACAAGGTAGCAGCTTAATTGCCATTAAACTGTTTCCTGTCGAACCCCTCTGCCCCATATTGATTTGTTGAAGACCTGGCCAAGCATCAGATGCATGACTGTATGCTGTGCTACTACATAAAGCTCATACAGGTCCCTTTTAAGTCCTACTGGCAAAGCAAAATGGGATTTCGACTACTCAAATAGAGGAGCCTATTGTGTGAGACAAACCACATCATCAGCGTTCTCTACTTTTGGGGTGTCACTCGTGTTTCACATGCTTAGAGTGGAATGTAATATTGTCTAAGTCATCAAAGCCATTAACGGTACATGTCCCGTACCTGACAGCTGTCATAGTTTTCTTATAGCTGCCAGTCCACATCCCCACACTACGGACTGAAAAGAGCAACAGGGCTGAAATGGCTCTCTGCTTATGGATGTGTCCTTGCACCTGCTAAAAGGATGTCAGAAACAAATGTATAAAGCATAAGCAGCTCAGAATCACAGTCTGAGTGTGTGTAAGTGTGTACTAAAGATAAGTATTTATCTAGCCCTGCTTCTTCAGACAGACTAATGAATCATCAATGCTGTTCCTGTTTTGTTTTTTTGTTTTTTTTCGTCTGTTTTGCAAAAGGTTCTGAGTGAGGCCTAAAGATCTTTTGACGGTAATTAGCATAACAATAGATCAGAGTGAGTGCCTTACAGATTTATGCCTGTGTGTGTGTGTGTGTGTGTGTGTGTGTGTGTGTGTGTGTGTGTGTGTGTGTGTGTGTGACTGAGTGTGTATGCCTGTGATGTGTGTGTTTTACCTCAAGCACCAGCTCAAGCTGTTCTCCGTCCAGATGGGACACTTCACCTTAACAAGAATGGCAGATAAAGAGAGACAACGAGACAGAAAGAATTTGTGCTTGTAAATGTGCAGCTCTGGCTGTGCGTGTGTGTGTGTGTGTGTGTGTGAATGTTTTTTGTGACTGTGAGTGTGTGCCAGCCTGTCTGCAGAACAAACGCCTTTACCATGAAGCTAGCGATTTGGTCCCTAAGTGGCTCCCATCATAGCCGGCGTTGTTTCCCCAGAGTGACGTAGCTAAAGCTTAATGGGCCTGTTGATGGTGTGTTAAAGCTTGGTGTTAATTATAACGCCATGCTCCGTTGAACAGTCACATTAACATCAGCATAAGAAGCACTTTTGAGCTCTGTCCTAGGGAATAAAGTGAGACTGCTGAGTCAGTCACCATTTGAATTGGACAATTGTACATCAATCATGCACTCATCCCTATTGATATGATATTGGCTTAATAATTGAGGGTTTTGTTGATTGTTTTCTTGTTAAGATACTGCTGTCCTGACAGATGCACAATCCCACAGCGTATTTGTTGTGATGAAATACGGTTTATTTCTGCGAGTAAGAAGGTAATTGGGGGATTTGTGCGACTTCCTTTGTTTTATTTATCAAATACTGATGAAGCGAGAGGCAGGATTTAAGGAAAATCATTTTCCGGAGTGAAATAACAAAGTATTGATTGACTTGTATTTTCATCTTGGTGATCATTTACTGTGATGAAAAGACATGTTCTCGTTCTTTGTTGCATCAGTTTCACCTGATTCCGGAGGAAAGTTCACGTGGTCGGACAATGACCTGATGATCTTGAATCAATGTGTATCCTGAGAAACTTAATGAATGTGTGCCTTGTTTCCTGTTGTTGACATATTTGACCACTGAAACAGCAGTCATATGGAGCTGAACTGTTGCTCACCCTAAAGCTGCTCTCAGTGACAGAGAACGTCATTCCTTGTGGAAAATATTGATCTCACGGACTTTGAATATTTAAACATAATTTATTTGTTTAATTATACAGATTGTTTTAGAAAGTAGTACACTTGGTATATCTTAAAGTGTTAAACAAATGTTTCTCTTATTCACATCTGTCTTGCTGAATGAATTACCATGTTTTTCTTTTCAGATAAGAAGTGAAATATCCAGTGAAAAATGGCTCCGGATTGAATCAAATGAAAATTACAGGCGAACAGTTACATATAGTGTAAACGCTAGAGGTTCATGTGGCAAATTATGGCATATCTGAACCTTGAGTCAACAAGCTGTGGGGCCAGTGGCCTTGCTTGTCATCAAAAGGTCTTAAAGGTTGTCCTTGCCTCCCCTCATCACCTTCCCCCCACATCCTGTTTCTCTGGTTATTTCCATTCGTCTGCCCCTGGTTATCAACTATCTGATACAGTGGAGATAAATTAAACCTATTGTTGGCGTGATGAAGCAGAACCTCATGATTGCTCGCTCTGCGGTAGCTTGCCTCTGAACTCTCTCTCTCTCTTTACCCCTTACACGGCCAGGCTGTGTGATAACAACCACATAAAGCATCTGATAAGCCAAGGTGAATATTGGAGGAGAACATTATTTGTGTGTGCACACGTACGCACAGCTTTCTCGTAGACAGATACCTAAAACTTACACTAATATACAGCCTCACACACACAGCCAGTGCCCATTGCTTTTTATCAGCGTAATATCTGCATGATTATTTATTTCTTTTCCAGATAATGAATTTTGTAACAAAGTCGCTGCATGCATATAACTACTTTCTTCAGTTGGGTGCCTTTCCCAAGCACTTAGCTGCTGCTCAAATCATGTTTGCTTTGAACACAGTTCAGTGTCGAGGCAGGGTTTCTGGTGCAACAGAAGAGACTTTTGTTAGTGCAAATGAGTTTGAGCCTTTGAGCTCTGTTTCTGTCTTTATATACTCCTGTCTTCAGCTGGTCCTTTGCTGGTGGCAGAGATTATGGGTGGACGTGTAATGCGTACTTCTCAATGTAACTGAATTCACACTACCAAGTCAGGATAGTGTCACAGCAAAATAAGTTATTCAAAATGGGCTGTGGATGGCAGAGCTAACTCAATATACCTTTAATATGAGCAACAAAATAGATTCAATAGCAGGACAATGCCACACTTCAGCATTTTTCGACAACAAGTTGTGAATTTTATTATCCATCTGGAGTCAGGTTTCACCGATTAAGCTCCAACACATTTTAGCTGCAAAATACACGATACTTTCTGTTAGTAGAGCTGCAACTATTAGCATATTAATCAATTAGTCGATCGACAGAAAATCAATTGGCAACTATTTTGATAATCGACTAATCGTTTCAGTCATTTTTGAAGCAAAAATGCCAAATCTTCTTGTGTTTTCCCTTCTCAAATGTGAGGATTTGCTACTTTTTTTTGTCATACGTGATAGTAAATTACAATTTTTAAGTTTTTGGACTGTTGGTGGGACAAAACAAGCGAACTGAAGAGAGAAAGTGCGAATGCTATTTTTTCCACAATTTTTGTTTCAGCATTTTCTTGACTAAACAATTAATTGAGAAAATAATCGGCAGATTAAGATACACTGAGCACAATCTTTGGGGCTTTCTCTGTGTTGGACATAGCAGTTTCTGTACTGACAAAGAGCCAGCCAGGCCAAAATACTGAAAGGAAAAATGAAATGCTGGTTTGGACAGACTGTTTAAAGTCGCTTTATTTTGAGTAAGAGGTGCTAAACCTGGAATTTAGTGGGAGAACCAGGAGACTGAATGCTCGGTTACTGGATAAACTTACTGATAAGCACCCGTTGTGGACACTCATGCTCACTCATTTCATGCTCAGCACTTCGTCACTTTGTATTTGTACTTTCAAACCTTGGAGGAAGCCTAAACGTCTTTCGATCCACAGACTATTTTAATAATGTTAGTGTCTCCTGTATCTGCTGTCCTTTTCTTGATGACGTGTTTTCACGTGTGAGTGAAATGTTTTTTCAGTGTCTGAACGTAGTCACCTTTATGTACACAATGACCTTAGCTTCAGAGAGGCCACTCACCGGAGTTTAAACCATGTCCCGAAGGTCAAAAGGACTTTTTGATTAGTCATAACCAGTAAAACCCAGTCATCAGTAAATCCTGCATGACTGGCGCAAAGGAGACGAGGGCAGTGTTTCAGGAACAACCTCACCTAATGAAATTGTCACTGTCAGCTATCGGGGGTCGTTCAGTTTAATACTGTATTTTCACGGTGCCTGCTTTGTTTCTTTCAAAGGATAGAGAGCCCCTGCGAGCTGTGCTCCTATGCCACTGAATCAGCGTGGGTGGGGGGGGGGGTGTTGGTGATTTCTCATGTCAGTGGTTTTAAGGCCACCCATGGGAGACAGCTTGATATGCAGGCTGCAAGGTGCTGAGATTTGGAGGGCTTGTAGAGAGAGGGGGAGGATCTGAAATCAATTTTCCTGTTCAAGTTCTGCTTTCACTGTCCCACTTGAAATTGTTCTTGGGATCATGCTTTAAAAGTTGAAATGTCCTTGGAGTTAAGTGTTTATTGCCTGATAAGTCAAGCTGATCTTACCATAGAAACCATAAAAAATAGATAAAGTCAGCGGAGAGCCGGAGAAAGAAAGATGGAAGTAAAAAGCATGAGGAAGAATGAAGAGTTGAAACTTGTAAGGTTAAGAGTCTGTCAGGGTGTTACAGAACTCCTCTGTTTTACAAGTTCTTCTTTCTCTGTCTTCCTCTGGTGCTGTACATCTGTCTCTCCTTTTCTCTCCTATTCTCTTCGCTCCAATGATTTTTACTTCTTCCCTACTAGTCAGCCAACCTCCGTCTTTTTCCTCCCTGTTCATGCAGTCATTCCTCTGCAGGACGCAACAAGGAGGCCTAGTCCACAGTTGTGCACCCTGAGCGGCTGATATATAATAGTACAATAAAATGTGTGTGTTAGTGATGTTTCTGATGAGTCTGCACAGCCCAGTCCATCTTAGCTGAAGCCAGTATCTCGTGAAATGGGTGAATGGGCAAATTGATGAGTTGTGTACACTTTCTGCTGTTGTGGAAGGCCTATTTCATTTGTAATAGTAAATACTCATACATATCTTTCACTTCTTCATGCAGGTAATTGGCCAGCTTCCGTGGGATTTGATGTCACCTTTAGATTGGTTCAACTGAAGATGGAAACACTGGAGTCTGAGCTGACCTGCCCAATCTGCCTGGAGTTGTTTGAAGATCCCCTGCTCTTGCCCTGCGCCCACAGCCTGTGCTTTAACTGCGCCCACCGCATCCTGGTGTCTCACTGCTCCACCAGCAAGCCCCTCGAGTCCATCTCGGCCTTTCAGTGCCCCACTTGTCGTTACGTCATCACGCTGAATCACCGCGGCCTGGAGGGCCTTAAGCGCAATGTGACGCTGCAGAACATCATTGACCGCTTTCAAAAGGCCTCCCTTAGCGGCCCCAACTCCCCCACTGAGAGCCGGCGCCTGCAGCCGCAGCGGCCCTACACCGCCACCATTAGCGGTACTATAGCTGGAACAATTGGCGGCAGTGGTGGCACAAGCGGAAGCAGCGCCCGCGGCAGCCCGGCCACTTCCAGCCACTCCCACCCGCACGCCAACCACACCAATCACGCCAACCACACCAACGCCAACCACAGCCCAGCTGTTGTTGCTAAAATGGATCCACGCATCAGCTGCCAGTTCTGTGAGCAGGATCCGCCGCGTGAGGCTGTCAAGACATGTGTCACGTGTGAGGTATCATACTGCGACCGCTGCCTGCGCGCGACACACCCTAACAAGAAGCCGTTCACCAGCCACCGCCTGGTGGAGCCGGTGCCGGACACCCACATCCGCAGCCTGACCTGCCTGGAGCATGAGAATGAGAAGGTCAACATGTACTGCTTGGTGGATGACCAGCTCATTTGTGCCCTCTGCAAGCTTGTGGGGCGCCACCGAGAGCACCAGGTGTCCTCACTCACTGAACGCTTTGATAAGCTCAAGGTTAGTCCTCCGTGTCCTTTTCAGCATGCGATAAGGTCATATCAGCAACAATTTCTGTGTACTGCTCCTATTTTATGTTGTTTGACTTTTGTGTTACTGAAACAAGGTAAGTCACCATGTGGAACAAGATTTGATATAAAAGGACTGATGTTTTACCGTTGAGTTTTGAAGCTATTCCCATTCTCACAAAGAGGTTCTCATTTATAGCCTGCAAAATTTATTATGATATCTTTGTTTGCAGTTTTCAGCAAAATCTTTAATCCATCCATTCCTACCTTGGGGGATGTTCATTCTGTGCATTTCTGTTGACTATGAACTTTCAGTACTGCCACAGTTGCGTCACACACACACACACACCAGCCTTTGTTCAGCAAGAAGGGCAGAAAGACAGATCGCAAACAGAAAGACAGAGGGAGAGCAATAGGGAGGCCGTCATTATAATAGTCGATGAGCTGGCATTCCCTGTAGCCACTGAGCTTTCAGTGGCTCTGCGTAAAGTCCAGGACTGCTGAATAAGGGTGAAAAACAACAGAGAGAGGCACTAGCTGGAGCTAATTCCACCACTAAAGACCTAAAGCAGCCGGCCGCATCTGCTGGCCCAAAAACTTTTACCATGAGTGTGTTTGTCTTTTGTGTATTTATATGCCTCTTTATGCACGCTTTTTCCAAGAAATTGAAATTGAAACATTATCCCAGAGGTTTGCAGCGTAACTGATTTTACGCTAGCATAAGTAAAATCAACAGTATCATCAACTCTCATAGCATCATGTTGGGAGAGAGTTATTGTGTTCAATTTGTTACCTCTTACTTGTTGTTTATTGGCATAGAAGAACCCAGTTATTACTGGTTGAGCATCCCTTTTGCCACAATAAACCAATTAACAGAATAATTCTGCGTAATATAACAGTGATAATACCAAATACTTCTTGATTCTATTCTTTTTTCTGTAATGGTGTGTACATATGTGTCTGCATAGACAGCAAAAGTAAAAGTAATAAAATCTTAATCTGTGCTTGTTAAGATACTGAAATTCACATATTGCCCAGACATGAATGTTAGATGTAGACACCCAAGCTCTGGTAGTCTGGTAGAGATAACTTCACTGCTACTATCTGAAAAATATAATGAGTGAAAGTTGTAGATGCTCTGTGTTTTCACTGACACTGCATAGGCTACTTGATATACTGTATCATTATGTAGATTATCTACGTTTTAAAAAGTAAATCTCCTGCTTGAAGACATGATTCTGTGTACTACTACATACTCTTAATCTCCAAGGTCATGTAGATTAAGGATATCCCATTGATATTTTCTGTCCCCAGGGTGCGAGGGTGTTTCCATGGTTTGATTGTGTCAAATGAATGGCATTAGCACACAGAGAGAAGTGCACACCTGAGAAAGCACTACATTGGCGGTTTTTAGGGCTTTATCTGTAGAGAGGTGCATGTTTGTAGGTTGATGTTCTGTTTGTCAAAGAAAGTAAATTTTAATGGTCTCACATTTGTGTTTTTCTTTTCTTGTCACTCTACATTACAACAGTGTGGTTGTAAGAATATGTTAGCAGCGATTCAAGAGACATTGTTAACATTCCATGCGCAACAAAAATCCATCTCATTGGGTCTCAAGGTGAACACAACAACAGCAGTGATGTTTTCGGCAGCACAGAACATCATTTTTATTTCAGTGAAAATGCAATCCCACATTCTGCATTATTGATGATTTCAGCTACCAAAACCTTGGCACTCGCTTTGAGTTTTGCACCAACATGTCAGCAAAATTCCACCTGCTCAGCACCTCTCATCGACTTAACCCACAGGAGCGTGGAGGTTATTTTCACTAGCATTTACCCTTTTTTTACACACACACACACACATACACACACCCTCATTTCTGCCACCACATTCTCTACACACTGTGGGAGACTTTACTGCAAGTAGCTAGCTCTCCCCCCTCCTTTACTCTCCACTCCATGGCTGGCTGTGGTTTGCTTGAATGTTCCCCAGCCAGGGCTTTGAACTTGCTTGACTTTGAAATCCCCAATCCACCCCAAATCTGGGAGGAGACCAGCCCCAGTCCAAGCTCCAGCTCAGTTCACCAGTGGCAGTGGCAGCTAACTTATAATCTTCTTCTCTCTCATGGCAAGGCGGAGGAGAGGAAGTCCTATTTGTGCATAGCTAATCATTGAAGATGTAGGTCAAAAAGGGATGTGTGTGTTCCACTGCATTCTCCTTTTCCTCCTTTTCTTTTTCTGTCTAAGACATTGAAACACTCTTGGTTGAGTATTCAGTCATATGTAACTAATGTTGATATTGACTGGTCTTCTGCATTGTCCCAATCAGCTCTTTTAATTGGCTACTAGTCAGTACCACTAAATAATTGCACTCAGTTGCCTCTGTTTGACCCCTGGCTCACTCCATTTGATCTTTGACCTCTGGATTACCCTTGACGTTATTTCCTATGTCTGCTGTGTACGCTGGGAGCTACTCTGTCACTAAATGATTTCTCACACATTAAGGGAAAGGTAAGCTTCCCTTGGGCTATAAGGGTGGATATTTCAGGAGAGAAAATGCCAACAAGTGCCAGCGCTGTGTAAGACCAAATGTGGCACCGCTGAAACTGCAGAGAAGTGAGTTAATTCCCCAGGCAGCAGTTAAGCAGAGCTCTTTGCTCAGAAGCAAAGACATTTGTGTCTTATAATTGGCAGACCTTGGTAATAGTGTTTTACTTTGATATTCTTAAAAGACTGTAGCTTAAAGGTACTACACTCCAGATTTTTATTTGTTTTTACACAATCAGATTCACTGAAACCACTTCCAGCTAAGATACATTCTGTTGTAGGAGTTAATGTTTCATCACCTGCTGCTCTGGAAGTGTGTACTGCAGGCTCATTAGAGGGTAAATTAGGTAAATTTTGTGGCAGCCTAACATCCCCTTTCAGAGGCGCGCACGTTGGATGCTCTCAGCACAGAATCATAATCTGACATGTGTGGTGTAGCACTGGAAGTTGAAAAAAAAGTGTAATACCAAAAGTGAAACTGCAACATTGTGGGTGAAATGTCTACCACATGGTTCATGATCACAACTTAAGAGTTCAGGTTCATTTGCATTTATTATTGCAAAGATGCAAAGCAGAGGTTTTGCAGAAGTATTGAACATGTTATTTATAGAGATGAAACACCTCACCAGTCATGACAGACTTGGTGAGGGCACACAGTAGTCATTGTTTGATTAAAGAAAGACACCAAAATAAAAATAAGTGGTAAAGGAGAAGCTGAAAGAGGAGGAAAGAGACAGCAAGGAGCAGGACAAAGACTGAAGGAGATGCAGAAAAGGTGATAAATGGATCCCATCATAACGATAAGAAGTCTTTCACTTCTTTTCTGAATAACTGGCAGCTAATTTACTGACTCTCAGGCTCTTGATGGTCTGAAGTGTGTGTGCTTTAGCATCAAGTGCTAATGAGCTGACATGGAGGCAAAGCCTATAGAAGAGTTGCTGACATTTGTGACACCCAGAGCGACACTTGGAGTAAGCGGCAGATAAACTTGAAGACTCTGGATCAACTCTTGGTGGCGTCACATGTGCACTTACCCTACAGCAATACGATTTGTCGTCCCGCGTGTGTGTGTGTGCGCGTGCGCGTGTGTCTCCAAGGTCTTGACAGGTCTCACGCATACTTGTACCAGATGATAGTCTGTTGTGTACGTGAGAAGAATGAAGAAATATGCAAAACATTTCCAAGCGATTATTGGATTAATTCCTGTTTTGGAAGAGGCGAGTCATAGCATACTGACACCCCCACCCCTCCGCTTTTTTGCTCTCTAACTCACCCCTCTCTTCATTTCCTTCAGTCCCTCCAGCCCTGCTTCTTTCCCTTTATCCCCACCGTTTTCCTCCTTCACCCCCCTCATATCTTCTACTTTTCCCCCATCTAAGTTCCTTAAGGCACTGTCTAACTCTTTTCTGTGCGATGTGTGCATCACGTCTGCTCCTGCTGCTGACTCCACTCCTGCTGTATTTACACCCATTTGCTTTGCTAAATCCAGAGGCGAGCTTGTGCATGTGTGCATGAGCCCTCACGCAGACACACAAATGCATGCGCGTTTAATCACATCCACACCCGCAAACTCTCTTGTACTTTCTCACTCTCTTTTCACGCCGGCAGATACAGGCACATACACAAAATAGGGCTCAGCTCACCTAATCTGATTGTACGCCAAACACAGGCAGTAATGATTTTAAGAGGAAATTAAAAGGCTGCGATGTCAAGCACTCAACCAAGCTGAATTCTTCATGCACTCCCAACTCTTTCTTCCTCATACACTCACAAGTTTTATATCATTCTTCCCTCATACACAGACTCCCACTCCCTCTGCTGCTGTCCTCCCTCTCTGTCACTATATTTCTCTCACTCCCTCTGTTTTGCATACAGGCACACAAACATCATCCTTCCCACCTGCTTTCTGTCACTCTGTTTCTCTCTCTCTCCTCTCTCTCCCTCATTTGGCCCCTGGCCAGTCTGTCTTGTTTTAGGTAACACCACTCTTCTCCGCCTGCAGTCGCCCACAAACCCACATACACTGCTGCAGCATATTGCTGGTGAGAGAGAGACTTACAGCCCTCCAGTGTGTTTGTGTGTAGGAGGGTTTATGATTGCCTTCAAATATGTGTGCCTGCATTCAGTATTTACAGGTGTGTGTGTGTGTGTGTGTGTGTGTGTGTGTGTGTGTGTGTGTGTGTGTGTGTGTGTGTGTGTGTGTGTGTGTGTGTGTGTGTGTGTGTGTGTGTGTGTGTGTGTGTGTGTGTGTGTGCATGTGTGTCAAAGCAGATGCTATTAGGTCTGACATGTGTGGAGTGATTGGGAGCTGAGTGTGTGATGCCAGGGGAAATCATGGCTCTATCTGGAGAACAGTGTGAGATGGAGCACACTTAGTCATGCTGACAGAACCACCAAGGATGTAGAAAGCTTTTAGTGTCTGTGTGTGTCTGTGTGCGCCACTTCTCTGCCTACGTGCGTAAATGCGCCTATCAGGAAGTCTGCGTGCACGTGTGCCTTTGTGCATTAGCAAGTGCTTATACATCACGACGCACACAAGCGCGCCCTGTCAATGCATCATGCATGTGTTGTGAAAATATGTCACGCCAGCCCATCGTAAAATTTAGTGGGTCATGAAAAAAAAAAAAGCTTATCAAATCACTCCCAGCCACTGCATCATACATATGCACAATTTCTACAAAAAGAAAGTGGAAAGCTTTTAGGAGCTTTGGTGTCAGCAATGATACAATGCAATGCAGAAAGAGGGATAAAGCTGACAGTACTCATCTCTGAGTTTTGTGTGTATGTTTCAGAGTGATGTACAAATTTACCCATTCCCATTTATCCATTAACCATTAATGCCTCTCCTTACCTTTCTTCCATAAAATGAGAGCAGGGTTCACTTGAGTGGATCCTTGTTTAAAATTGAGGTTCACAGCTCAGCACAGCTACATAAAAACTGTCTGTAAAGTCTGCAGTTAAACTGCATTTTCTCTGTAATTTATACTTAATAATTAACTCACTCAATAACATTTATTTTGAATAACTTGTTCATTTTAAGGTCCTATTTATCCCACGGTCTGAAAGCCGTAAAGAATTTCTTTATCTTAAATAAATATTGTTGTATACTAAATATTGTTTTAGGCGATTTTTCACACTCCCAAAGATAAAATTCCTAGGTAAACGCTGCTTGGATTTTTTTTGCATGAAAATGGTAAACTTCAGAAGCACGGAATATCAGTGGGACCATCAACCTCTGTAGCCTGTATCCCAATATTTGCCTTCTAAATCCATGCTGGTTGAACTCCTTTCTGTCTTTCTTTTTCATTTGCTTTTTGCCACCTCTTTTTTTTTTGCGTTTTTACAAGTCTTAAAACTGGAATTCAGGCACTTGAAGGCTTGTGCTGTGTGTATCAGCGTAAAGCTGTAAGAAGCTGACAACATAGCAAAGCTTTGCTGAGCCTCTGACACTTTTGACACTCAAGGAAAATCATTTTAACTAAGAAGCTGTTAAATACAACTTTTAGATCGCTGTGGTGTCATACAAACATATATACTGTATGTATACTTATAATGCATTCATGTGCACCAGAGTGAGTTTTGTGTAGGTTTTGTCGGTTCTTAAAATGTGTGATATAACTCTTTTTTTTTTTTTTTTTTTTTTTGCAGTAGCTGTATTCATGTATATACAGCATGGTTTGTCATAATGCATGGCAGATCATAAACCCATTACTATTTATGTATTTTAGTCAGATGGCTGGCAGCTACACACCACAACGTAAGAGGATTTACACATTAATCAACAGTGGAAACTCTTGCTATGCTGATGTTATTTTCCACTGGCTTCCAAGCATTTTGATTCCAGCCTTTCATATAGTGCCACATTAGTGCCTGCAATATCTGATGAGTAAGCACTTTCCAGTATTAATCTGCAACAATTCATGGTACAGATCACATTTATATGAGGGGAAGGGAGGGACTCTGTTTGAGGAAACTGATGACACATGCAGTCTATGAATATTACTATGAGGCTTGATTTAGAAATTACATTTCAGTGTCTCTGGAGGATTTGTAAAAATTGTAAAGTCTTGATAAAATCCACTCATTTTAATCACACAAGAGATGTTTGAGTCAAAAGGATAAATCACAGGTGCCTGGGTCTTCCAGAAGCTATTTTGGTTTGGGGCTCAGGGACAGTGGACAAAACAACGACGCATAACAGGAATATTTATACTGAGACTGGAATGTCAGTCAGCATCCAACTTCTGAATGTCTTCATCCCGAGCACACACAGAAGTATGTATGTGTGCATGCGCATGTATACACACAAAGGCTGAAGGCACATTGAGCATTTTCTCCTTTGTAATATGTTTTGGTGTCTTTCTGTGTGCGATGTGTGCGTAATGAGTTCTGTGTGTGTAATGAGTTCTGTGTCCTGTTGTGAGGCTGCCAGGCAGGAACATTGTGTCGCCACTGGGAAGATACTTAGTTTGAACTAATGACACCAGTGTGAGATAAACAGCACGTCTTCTCTGGCCTGAGGACGCCAAGGACCTCTGATTCATCCCAAACCTAAAATAGCCCGGTGTGTAGTATTCTCTGCGCTGCACCCAGGGAGCAATATATAGTTTAATAATAGTTTTCAGCATTGAATCATCTGTATTATCTAAATGTTGAAGAGTGAATTTCAAGCAATCTTACTGTATATTCAGCCTTTAACTGAGTCAGTTTAATAAAATAATTATTTATTGTTAGTGTTATTTTGTGCAGTCAGGTTCTAAAAATAAATATGCACTTCTTGACTTTTAAAGAGTGCCTTTAAACAATATTTGTATATTAACAATGGATGAAATTACTATGTATATTGTGAAAGGTGTCACTTCTAGTGGCAAATCCACAGATAACTCTCACCTGACTCTGCAGTTCCCCTGAGCTCTATGGAACGTCTTTCAGCTCATTGTTTTAGTTTTGGTTTGGCCCTAGCAGGCAATTGTTTTTAGTAAAAACGCTCCAACTCACTGCATGATAACCTGCCCGGCACCAAACAGCAGACATGCAAAGTTAGCGACTAGCTGGTAAACATCGTAGAGCATTTAGCAGCTAAAGAGCCTGATATTTCACTCAGGAGTTTGGTGGAGACCAAAGATAAGAGAAGATTTTTTGGGTTTCTTGGTTTCTTATCAGGTGTTAAATGTAGGTGCAGTACTGACTGAGCTATGTAGACTGTGGCTGATAACTGGTAGCAAAACGTGCCTCATTTGCATCATTCCTCATGACTTGCATCATTCCTCATGATTCCTCTTTTACTTGGTCACTTCTTATCGTACATTCATACATTTTTGGAAGGCAGTGGCTCTGTCCACTTCAGTTTTGGCTCCAAGACAGCTGGTTTCCTTTTTAGCAGCTTCACAGTTGCAACTGCTTGAAATGTAAAACACTGGGTGTTAAGAGCAGCACATTACCAAAACTGGATGCAGGCCATAATACGCACAGCTACTTAAATTAGTGAGAAACCAATCTTGCCTATCTGCTTACAATCAGACTTTGAACATCATGTCTTAAATTGTCTTTTGTTTTGGGGTTTTTTTTTTTCAATTTTGGCTTTCATGTCACTGAAGCTGCATTTCTTACACTTCCACATGACTAAACATTTCAACCAGCTTAAGCAATCCCATTACAGTAAGAGCAAAAAATGATTCCTCTGTGAAGGCCAGTCAGCAGGAATCAGTTCAGTAAGATTTAGAAAAACAAGTGCAATATGGGAGAAGAGTTGATCAAAAAAGAATATTGGCAAGAAAACTGATGAATTCCTTTGAAAAAGCCCCAACTGTTTTCATTGTTATGTATTGATCTCTCCATGTGCAGTCGTTATTTCATTATTTGATTTTCTTCCAGTTGTATTACAGCTTAAATTCTCCTTAAAAGGGAGAAATGCTGGAGAAAGTGGTCAACAAACCTATAGTTTAAAAAGTTCAGCAAGGGATATTCAGATTTGATGAAAATCATTATTGTTTTGTAGCAGTGGCTGTAGAATTGTAAAATGGAAAGATACACAGGAAAACCCAATTATTGTTTAGTTTAAGATGTTTTAAAAAATAATATTTTTTTGAAATTTTGAGGATACACATCTTTTAAGTTGCCTTGTCCCATCTATATATTATATGTATCCCTCTTACGTAAAGTAACTCCCATCCTTACTTTTTTTTCATCATCACTGTCCCAGTGAGTGAGCGAACCAACTCATCTTGAGGGGAAGGCAAAGTCCTACAAGTGGATTTCCAAGCATGTGTGTGTTGTTTTGGCTGCTGAGGAGAATTTCAGTCTCCCACACTGTTCTCACCATCTCGCTTTGTCTCAGACACAGCTGCCTCGGACAGAAATGTTCCTCAGTGCATTCCATTCCCATGAATCTCTTGCTTCCTGAAACATGCACATTCACTTTCAAAAGATGCGTACTTGCACACACATGACCATGAGCACCATTACCTAACACAGTGACAATGACATAGTACATAGTGTAGGAAGCTTGGAAGTGGGAGCATATAAAACGAGTGACTGCCTGTAATTCATGCAACATATCGTACTGGAGATTTTAGGGGGATTTCTTAGCTAATACATTGTTGTTGTTTATGCTCTGATAGTATGAGGGAGTGTAAATTAAAGTTTTAAATATATTTTGAATTGATGTGTATTTTAAGCAGTTGCATTTGTATTGCTTGTATCATTAAGTATTAATTTAAGAAACAGGAGAAAAGTTGGAAAGTTTATTTTCTGAATGTCTTTCCAATTCTAATTACTCATCTACCGTGATTATTATGTTCCAAAAATGTCCCAGAAAATAAAAGTTAATCTGCCAAGAAAATGCAACCATTGTTTTTGGCACAAAAATACAAAATGGCTGTGTGTTTAGATTTATACATTTAAAGAATAGTCTCTGCTTCCCTATATTCAGCAATTCCGGTGCTGGATTTCTCCACAGCATGAACTTTTGACAACATGTGAACTTGCTTTTCCTGTGAGGGGCACATCCAGCTGTCAGCCAGAGTTGGAGTGTTAGTCCAAGTTATTCAAGTTTACAAGATTTTGGACAGGATTCTGCCACAGGAGCTGAAAGGAGAGGAGCAGCAGGACAGTATGACCACGAATTGACTTTGCAAACTTGAGTTACTTGGGAGCTTCGTTTCATGTGACAGAGAGATTGAGAACACAGGTTAACGGCACTGAGCTTCGATGTCCCCCTCTTAAAGTCAATGAGAAATGGGTGCGCTGATGCATGCTTAATAACATGCAGGGCTTCTTTTATGGTTTCTAAAAAGGGACACATCACCTATCCTCTCCGGCCTGCATGGTGGTGACAGCAGCAGCCAGCACCCTGTCCACAGTACAAACATGGAGACGCTATCCATATATTCATATAGAATCTATGGCATAAAGATGACTTTCTCATGTTATTTTAACATACTTGAGACATACACTTGAAATAGTCACAACACAGACCAGAGATACAGATCACAGGCCATGTCCTGAACTGGCCTTTTGCTGTTTCAAATATTTTCTAAATTGACTTGTCAGCTTTAACAAAATTAAATAAAAGTCCATCCACATAAAGTATATGCACGCACACTAACAGAAACATACAGACGCCTTCTCTGTATTTGATAGCGCTGGGTGCTTCCCAGGCAGCTCTGTACGCCTTCTTCAGAGCTGTCCCCTTGGAAAACTATGGCCAACCGTGCTCATAAAAGCCATCACGCTAATGCAATTACTTTTTTTATTACTGGGTCCCTCATTGTTCTATAAGCCAATCTCAGCGAGAAGATATCAGAGAGAAAATATCTGCTGTGTGGTTTTATTTCTTCAATTCTGCAGGATGGGCCTTAATTTTAAATATGAATGATTTCTGTCAAAAGTTTGATTGCGTTGCATCATTGTGTATTTATTAAGCCAAACCTCCAGCCAAACTGTCAGACCTTTTAGTTTGCACGTGTTGCATAACATGCTGAAACCACACCAGAGATTCTGTTCACACATATATATATATAAAAATCCTCTCAATTTTGTCGTCACTGATCTGCAAGAGCATCCCTGGAAGTTTCTGTTTAGCTCGGGTTACGCAGAGGAAGTTCAGCTCCCTGGGGAGTCATAACAGTGAGGAATGTTTGTTCCAGATATCGACGCCAGAAAGTCAACCACGTAGAATCGCAGGAACGCCGGGAATGCGTCTTTCCTATGTGTGGCGAGCCCTGTTGCCATCGCAGACACTGTCCAGAGTGGTTCCCTGCACTATAACTCTCTGGTGTCAGGAATGCATAGCAGTGAAGCTGAGCCACAGCCAGGGTTATATGATTTTGCACCGGAGATGTCACCACCTCAGATTTCTCACTTCCATAAGTACATTGGAGCTGTAAACGTGAATCCATAGTGCTGTAACATGTCACGATGAGAGTCAAAGCAATATGCCTGAGGATGTCATATTTATCACATTTGCTCGCTTCCTCTTTCTCTGCTCATACTCCTCTTGCTGCAGTGTCCATCTTATTTTTTGGGCATCCTGCCAGCAGCTGGCATGGTAACAGGTGTCATATATAGATGTTATTCAATTCAATTCAGTTTTATTTATATAGCGCCATATCATAACAAAGTTATCTCAGGGCACTTTTTCGAATAGAGCAAGTCTAGACCGACGCTTTATATTTACAGAGACCCAACAGTTCCCACCATGAGCAAGCACTATGCGACAGTGGCAAGGATAAACTCCCTTTTAACAGGTAGAAACCTCGAGCAGAACCAGGCTCTAGGTGGGCGGTCATCTGCCTCGACCGGTTGGGTTGAAGGGGGAGGGGGGGAGCGGGAGAGAGAGAGCAGGAGGAAAGAGAACATACAACAGCACAATACAGTTCCACATAGGGATGTAAGGCAATAGCTACGGTAATGGCATTGATGTTAACACCAACAGAAACAACACTAAGAGCAACACTATAATAGCAATACTAATAACAGCAACAACCGCAATAGCATCAGCGGGTGCAGAGCAGGAGCACGGGGGCAGCAGGTGGCAGCAACCACAGACCCAGACTTCCACAGCTCCAGAGGCAGAAACACCTGCAGAAAGCAACAGAAGGGGAGGGAGAGAGAGAGAGGAGAGAAAGCACACAACTACAGGAAGAAGTTGAATTAATAACAAGCATTGATGGGATATGAGGGCGTACAGATGGAGAGGAAGAGGAGGAGAAACGAGCTCAGTGCATCATAGGAAGTCCCCGGCAGTCTAGGCCTATAGCAGCATAACTAAGGGGTGGCTCAGGGGTCACCTGAGTCAGCCCTACTATAAGCTTTATCAAAGAGGAAAGTCTTAAGCCTACTCTTAAATGTGAGGAGGTTGTCCGCCTCCCGTACAGAAACTGGGATCTGGTTCCACAGGAGAGGAGCTTGATAGCTGAAGGCTCTGGCTTCCATTCTACTTTTAGAGACTCTAGGAACCACAAGGAACCCTGCATTCTGGGAGCGCAGTGCTCTAGTGGGGTAATAGGGTACTATGAGCTCTTTAAGATATGATGGTGCCTGACCATTTGGGGCTTTGAAGGTGAGGAGAAGGATTTTAAATTCTATTCTGGATTTTACAGGGAGCCAGTGTAGAGAAGCTAATATTGGAGAAATATGATCTCTTTTTCTGGTTCTTGTCAGTAAACGTGCCGCAGCATTCTGAATCAGCTGGAGAGTCTTAAGGGATTTATTGGGGCAGCCTGATAATAGAGAGGTGCAATAGTCCAGCCTAGACGTAACAAATGCATGGACTAGTTTTTCTGCATCTTTTTGAGATAGGATGTGCCTGATTTTTGCAATGTTACGTAAATGAAAAAAGGCAGTTCTTGAAGTTTGTTTTATGTGGGAGTTAAAGGACATATCCTGATCAAAGATAACTCCAAGATTCCTTACGGTTTCGCTGGAGGCCAGGGCAATACCATCTAGAGAAACTATATCTTTAGATAATGTGTTTCGAAGGTGTTCGGGGCCAAGTACAATAACTTCGGTTTTGTCTGAGTTTAACATCAGAAAATTGCAGGTCATCCAGGTTTTTATGTCCTTAAGGCATGCTTGAAGTTTAGCTAATTGATTGGTTTCATCTGGCTTGATCGATAAATATAATTGGGTGTCATCTGCATAACAATGAAAATTTATGGAGTGCTTCCTAATAATATTGCCTAAAGGAAGCATATATAAGGTAAGTAGAATTGGTCCAAGCACAGAACCTTATGTAGCTGCCATCAGCACTAGCATTACATGACCTCATCTATAAATACATGATAGTGACATGATTTACTGGCCTGCTTCCTGGGCACTGTCAGTCCAATTAGATAAGGCAAAGTACAGTCGAGATAGAGTAAATCACTTCGCCCACCTTGGAGGGAGCAAACCCATCTGTTAGGGTGGACAGAGTCACTTAGATACTAATGGAGACACTCTGTCTTGTTACTGACCACTGCCACTTTGTGTGAAAGGGAGGAGGGGAGTGTTTTCTTGTTATTGTGCGTTTTGTGTATAAGTGTGTATACATTTGTTTGATTTGCTGTGTGCATGTTGCCTGCTGCAGCCTGGGCAGATGAGAGTCGGGGTCTTTTTCTGTTCTACATCTGAATGCCTGCAGGGCCCAGTAGGGGGTCACACTGTGGTGGGCAAGTTAAAAAGCTTCAGGGTGTAAATCTCACTGTTCCTCTCAAACGGGTCTCTGTATGGCATTATCTACTATCACATTCAATACCGCTGAAACAGCAGCAAACATAAAGCTGCGGTTTCCCGTTATAACTCCAATTCTGCTGGGGTTTTTTTCCACTTGCCTTTTATGTACTGCAAGTAAATTTCAAACATTTATTCCCTGAAGTACAGAGCTCAGGGAACCCATTCAATAGGTTACATGGCTATCAAATCGCATAACTGCTGGAAAAAAATCCGGTCTGTGCAAAAGCAAAGGTTTTAATCTGAAAGGCAAGGAAATGGAGAAGTACATTTGTGGCAGATTGAGTTAAAACCATGCTGAAATCTGTCGAGATAAGCAAAAGTCTTGGGGAGGAAGGTTTTTTGGAAGCTCAATTTGAGACTGCAGTAAAAGTTGCTTGGAATCACAGATGCTTTACGTCAGAGCCTTCTGTGCCTCCTTCTTCCCCACAAATCATGAGTCAGTTATGATACATTATTTTGCATTAAGATGCCCTTGAGCAGGCGGCAGCACCTCAAGTAAAATTGTGACACACATCATGCCATGTTCTCCTCTGTGTTTTTAAGTGTGTTTACCCTCCTGCTGGTAGCACCAGTCTCACATGCTTGCAGAAATGAGGCGTTCGCTGCCTCTGAACCCTCTCACCCAAAAAGGAATCAACTAACTGTGTTGCTCGTAACCTTATCACACTCTAGCAGAACCAACCCCCATTTCTGTAGTCCATGAGCTCAGATGAACTTGTCTGGAGGTTCTACTAGAAGCTGACAAGAACATCTGTGGAACCAGATCCCAGTTTGTGTACGGGGGGCGGACAACCTCCTCACATTTAGAGTAGGCTGAAGACTTTCCTCTTTGATAAAGCTTATAGTCGGGCTGACTCAGGTGACCCCTGAGCCCCCCCTTAGTTATGCTGCTATAGGCCTAGACTGCCGGGAGACTTCCTATGATACACTGAGCTCCTTTCTCCTCCTCTTCCTCTCCATCTGTACGGCCTCATATCCCATCAATGCTTGTTATTAATTCAACTTCTTCCCGTAGTTGTGTGCTTTCTCTCCTCTCTCTCTCTCCCTTCCCTTCTGTTGCTTTCTGCAGGTATTTCTGCCTCTGGAGCTGTGGAGGTCTGGGTCTGTGGTTGCTGCCGCCTGCTGCCCCCGTGCTCCTGCTCTGCACCCGCTGATGCTATTGCTGTTGTTGCTGTTATTAGCATTGCTATTATAATGTTGCTCTTAGTGTTGTTTCTGTTGGTGTTAACATCAATGCCATTACCATATCTATGCTGTATTGAGCTGCTGTATGTTCTCTTTCCTCCTGCTCTCTCTCCCGCTCCCCCCTTCCCCCTTCAACCCAACCGGTCGAGGCAGATGACCGCCCACCTTGAGCCTGGTTCTGCTCGAGGTTTCTACCTGTTAAAGGGAGTTTTTCCTTGCCACTGTCGCATAGTGCTTGCTCATGGTGGGAACTGTTGGGTCTCTGTACATATAAAGAGTCGGTCTAGACCTGCTCTATTCGAAAAAGTGCCCTGAGATAACTTTGTTATGATATGGCGCTATATAAATAAAACTGAATTGAATTGAATATGTGTGTATGTATATATATATATATATATATATATATATAGGTGTATATGTATATGTGTGTGTATATATCTGTGTGTATATATGTATATATATGTATATATATGTATATATATATATATACATATATATATATACATATATACATATATATATATATATACACACAGATATATACACACACATATACATATACACCTATATATATATATATATATATATATATATGTATATATGTACGAGTTTGGTCTGGATAGTGGTATTGCTGGCAGAATTTTAGATTTCCTCACCTGTAGGTCACAAAGAGTTTTTACTCTTCAAATTTAATTAAATTTAACTCTAGCTCATATTTGTGCATTTTTTATAACACATTACATACAGTGTCTTTCTACTTGTGGCCTTGTAAAGTAATTACACAGCCCCTGTTAAACTAGTTATTTATATGTAGATACATCATCCCTGTTAATGTAAAATTAGTATAAATAAATACTTTCATAAAGCATCTAATTTAAAGTTATGTCCAACGAAGTAGCATTAAACTTAATAAATCTTTAGAATATAATATTCTTTAAGTAGTTCATGTTCATGTTCATGTAACTTCTCAGATGTAGTACTGGCTAAAGTTGGAGCTGAGAAGTTTCTCAGTACTTACTCCTCTGGCCACAGTCTGCACTGGACATCCAGTAACAGTAAAACGATAATAATTTCAAAGTAACATTATTTATTATGTGTGAAGTGTAATTCACCATTCATTAGCCAGCGCAATAAGTAGCAGTTTATATAAACAGTGTGACACAGATGGCTCCAAGTATGCACAGAAACATTCTTGGTTTATGCAGCAGCTCAGGAGGACCATATTCCTGCTGAACACATTCCAGAGGAGCAACGCATCCCTGCATAAATCTAATGGGTCCAAAAAAGCGTCCACCCACACTTTGTCTCCATCTCTGACTTTTAAATCCTCTCCTATTATTAACACTGCTTTCTAACACCCAGAAAGACAGACAAAGTTCATGTCATTTTAGCACATAGAATATGTATTATCTAGTATACAGGAATGGTTCTGGTCTATTTAAATCACAAGGGACACACTGAGGTTAGTTGTTATTTTAGGAATTCAGGTTATTCAGTGATTTGCAAAGCTTTAATACACAAACAAACATTTGACATAAGTGAAGAAGAAAAATATTTAGAGTTTGTTACAAATTAAAAGCACTTCAACAAAGCAGAGTGCTCCTGAGAGGGAGCTTTGTTCACCCCCTCACCAATCAGGTGAAAAAACATTTCATTTGTTTAGTTTCTGTCTTTTGCTTATGTATCTATCATATAAAATTTGGATCAAGTTCATTTGATTAATATGTTTGCTTTATTTAAGATGTTTGTTTGAATTCTCATTTGCTTTGTTTTCTCTGAGGTCCATTTTCTATTTGAAATTAGCACTCTAATGAACGTGTGCACCTGAATGCCTCTTGGTCCACCAGGTACTTGCAATCTGGACTGTACAAAGTGGAACTGGTGGAGGTAGGAAGCATTCTTTTTTTTCCTTTGTATTTACTCTCCCTTCCAACTTAAATAAGTGCTGTAAATAACCTACACTTGAATATTCTACACAAGACACAAAGCATAGCATGGTAAAATGTAATGAAAAGGGCTTACTGGTTAAAGCTTTTGCATCCCACATTAAAGCTCACTAAGACTCAAAACTGGTGGAAACACGGGCTGGCTCCAAGAATTGTGAACGGAACCGGTTCAAGAACCAGAGCTATTTTGGTGGAAAGAGAGCATGAGTCACACAGTTTGTGGGTTGTAGTAGTGGTGGAGTTAGAATTTGTTACCTATCCAAATGATTATATTATAATGATGAACTGATTATAACAAACCTACAATTGGTTGCAGATATAGCCGATACAACACATTTATTACTTACTTTAAGATAAGTAATATAATAAGATTTATTATTGTCAAATTTGAAAGTCAGTGTTTCTGTTGAGTTTTAAGTTTGTTTTACGATCTGTGAGGTAAAATGAGTATTTTTGTCAACGGAGTCTGGTGGCTTTGAGGTGAGCGATATAATGGCTGTTTCTGGTTAGGGGGAGGTGTGGGCAATTTGCCGATTTGTTTTGGTCTGAGATGCTGGTGCTAGTGTGACGTCTACTGGCAGCGAATATCGTATATAGAACCTTTAATGATAAAAAGACGTAGAAGACTATTACCATAGCAGACCACAGAACATTATTGCCTTCTCCATCCTCTCTTTCCAACCTGTAGAATATGACATGCCCACTGATGTGTCACGGTTTGCACTTCAGATTAAGGAAAACCTGCTATTTCTTGGTTCCAGCTGGGAACCAACTTTTTGGATTGGTTGTGAACCAGGAGTGTAGATTGGGACATGGCGCAGACAGAGGTGTGTAGCTCAGATAGCTCGGACATGAAGGTAATGGAGGCTTTTGGGGGGAGGTAGACAAGGACCACCTGGAGCTGTGTAGACCCTGCCAGTGTGAATGCAACACATTCAAATTGTGTGATATTGAGTACTGGAAGCTCTTTAATCAGGATGTTAGCTCAATGTATAACAACCAGCCCACCACCACAACCCATGGAGTGAGGCTTCTGTAAGTATACATAGCCTGGGGGTGTGGCTACATTGAGTACCAGAAAGTCCTGCTGATCTTGCCATGTCTCAGTTAAGCATCCTGTCCATGATGATGTCATAGATGAGTAGGGCTTTATTGTTTAGGGAGCGAGTATTCAGTAGCATAAATATTGCAGTGTTGTTATAGACACTGAGGCAGATGATGTGGGAGGAATGACACTGTCAACACAGAGCAGGGGCGTCAGATGGCCAGTGCACACGTGTGTGGTTTGTTGTGATGACGTCGTTGCAGTGCGACAGAGCACCTATCAGACAGTAACGATGGAATAGCATAATCCGAGTGAACAAACTATGCACATAGTGGGGGTGACGCAGGAGTTCAAGGGATGTAATGGCATCAAGGCAGTTTGGAGTGATGTGATGATTGAAGTTCAGGAGTTCCAGAATGGAGTATTTTATGAGCACCATTACAGCAACAGAGGAGCGTCAGCTAGCTAGCTGTACAATGTAAAACAACTTATTAACTAATTAACTTAACAGTTTCAACTTACAAAAATGAAAAGTATTTAAAGGAAGGCAGCACAGCTTACCAGAATGTGCAGATTTGATTGGCTGAGTAGCATCACATGAGATGATTTACAACGCATGCAATTGGTCTGTGAGTTTCCTGGGCCGCTAAACCAGCTCCATCCATCTCAATAATTTATTGGTTATAGGTCCGGGTCCAGGACATCTTGTAATGTAGTGTTTGGTTATGACTATTCCCAAATATGTTACTTGATTTTTAACCCTCTAGACCCTAAAATGACCGGGGTGTATCATTTTAAAATCCTTCCCAGTGTATCAAAACATGGAAAATAAAGACCTGAGCTTTGGATTATGCAGATACCTTAAGTTGTCATCAATAACCGGAACCACTGAAATCTGTGTTTTTTTTTCTTGTGTTTCCACCTGGTTTCCACTTGTAAATCTAAAAATGGCTCCACCGACTAAGTGTCCCCGTCTTTATAATCTTATAGATGCCTAAGATTGTGTTGTGAGAAAGATCCTGACCCACCGTGCATCATGCAAAGCGATGAAGACATTGTGAGTTCAATTTTTTGCTTCAAATAATCACCGTCAGTAAACAGCTGGACCTACCCAGCTCTCACTGCCAGAGACGGACTGACTGCATCGTAGCAAATTCTGCACATATAAATTCTGCGACTTTTCCTCATAAGTTGCCAAAGACACTACCTACAGCCACATTACTGTTGTTTGTTCTTCTAACATTTCTGTGTGGGAAATTTGTCTTTTATTTTGAAAGCCCAGCGTTATCAAGTGAAGGATCTGTTTTGTTGTCAGACTGAATGTTGACTCAGTTTGAGATTTTACTCTTTACTGTGTGTACAGTTTGTAGTGACTTTTGCAGTTTTGATAATAAAGTTTCTTCCAAAGTAAAAAACAAGTGTTTTGTGAAGATAGGATAAATAGCTATTTAGAACAGCTATTTGTTTGGTCTGGTGTTTTTTTAAAAGTGTTGAATCAAACTCGGTCTAAATAGCTACATGTCACATGACGAACTTGGAACTTAAGAGGAACTTGTGTTTTTTAAAATGAAAAACAACTTGTGATTTTCAATTTCTTTCTGTTTTTGAGATGGAGCTGTTAGTTTGGATTAAGTTGGAAAATGCTCATTTAATGCTGGAGTAGGCAAACTCTGTCCAACCTAGGCAAAACCTTCCGCCGCTCTTTCTGCTGCCTCGTATCACTCCGCTAAGCTCCTCCCACCAAACCCACAACTTCAAACGGCAGCAGAAGGAGTCAGTTCCCCTGCGAAACCATATCCCTTGAGCCTCACCGAGACCGCGGTCCCTCCCGCCGCGACCTGTTTTCTCAAAGACACCCCTCCAGCGCTTCGCGGCCGCAGAGCAGAGCGCCCCAGGCTTCAGAGGCAGCTGCAACGCCATCCAGCAGCGGGATGAGAGGCTAGTACACCACACACATACACCACTGTGCCCCATCAAAAGTTATTCCCCACTGTTTGTCATCATGCCTCTTTGCCACTCGTCATTACGAGCGCCATAGCATTGACCGTAATGAGCCTGAAGCTCCGTGTGGAGCCAGGACGTGTTGTTTTGTACTATACTCCGCTGTAGGCAAAGAGGTGTTGGACATTTATCACAAGTTTCAGGATTTTCTGCAGGATTTTCCGCCATTTAATCAAGCTTTCACCACGTGTGCTCTTGTAGCTTAGCCAATACGAATGCACGGTCTCTCTGAAATAACCTGTGATTGGTTAAAGTCTATCGTCACGGGCTAGATTTTCTGTGGAGGGGCTGAAGTAGAGGTCTGCTCTCAGACCACTTGAATTACAATATGCTGCACAGGTAATATGGCATTTTTGCCCAATGACGCCAAAAGAAAACTGCCTACCCAACCTTTAAGTGAGGGTTCTCTGTGAACTGCAGCAACATTCTATAATTCCACTGGGGTCTAGGGGGTTAATATGGTTTTTACATCTACAATCTTTAATAGCCATTATTTCACAGTTATTTATATTCAAACACAACTCAGAGAAACAATCCAAACAATCCAAAAAAGGTAAGGGGAGATTGGGCATCCTTGTCTAATACTGCATGATAGATTAAATCGTGGGGAAGTTCCATATTTAGGCTTAATTGAAGTGTGACTATCATTGTATAGCAAATCTAACAGAAATAAGAAATAATAATCTTATAAACCAGGATAAGATTATGTTGAACAGAAGCAAATTCCTTATGAAAATCAAGAAACAAAATACTGCCACCACTACCACTGTCAATAAAATCACTATAATCCAATAAATCCAAATCTGTTATTATTCACAATGTGTGGGTTTTTCAAAAATCCAGATTGTGTTTAATCTATGATTGAAGAAGATGAACTTTAGATAATGCTTTACTTTAGGTAGCCTAATGCTTTATATTAATATTAGGTTTATATTAGGTAATGCTTTATATTAAGGTCCTTGTAATAAGCGTTAGTTAATAAGTAATAAGGCCCTTATAAGTGCTTAGGGGATGCTTATTAACATTGTGTTAATACATGTTGGTGCATGTGAGTCCCTCCGCGTTCATAGAGACTGAGAGAGTGACGCCCAAGCAGCACTGTAAAAGCAAGCTGGCAGACTGCAGTTCAGCTGAAGGCATTCATTCATTCCGAGCTGACTGAAGTAACCACCAGAAACTCCAGTTCTTTCTGTTATTTCCCTCCAGTCTCTCTTCTTTTCCCCTTCTCCTCTCTATAGGTTCATGAAGTAAAGTAAAGTTTCCCCTCCAGTTAGCGGTCGGCACCTCCACGGCTCGCTGCTGGAGAGACAGGTTGAGAAGTGAGAGTTAAGATAAATCCACTTTTTAATCCCAAAAGTTTAAAAATGAACTCTGAGCTCACCTCCCGTCGGTTGACAGCTCCGGATCAGAACAGAATCTGGTGTTAGTCCGGGTGTTTATTCCTCCAGAAGCTCTGCCTCTTCCCCCTGGCTCTCTCCTCTAGAGCTCCGCAGCGCTCAGCAGCTGTCTGTCGGCCAATTACGCTATAATTGAATATTTACTATTACTATATATATATATATATATATATATATATATATATATATATATATATATATATGTATATATATATATATATAGTAATAGTAAATATTCGTTCGCTTCCTTGACTCCATGTTTCCACGTATTTGTAAAGTAGCTGACACCAAGACAATCTTGCCTACACAAACCACTGCTTGTGAAGCACCATGTACAAAAACTCTCTGATGCTGGCCTAGAGGCAAGAGAAATCTTGACAGTGACTGGGTTATAAATGTGAATTGTCCCTGAAATCTTACTGGCGCCCAAACTACAACGAAACAAGATGCTGGAGCAATATCGTTCAATTAAAACGCACCAGTCCAGCAAAGAGGAGTGCTAACATAATTGAACACTACTTCAACAATTGCACAGTTAATGGGATAGCCACATAAATGTAAATAATCATCCCAATCTTTAACCATGCTTTCCACTGTGTCTGTGTGTTGCTGCATCTGTGGGTTGCTTGGCAACCATTCTGCTAAATGTAGCTGAAAAACTACGTTGCTTGGCCAAAGAATGATTATTTGTTATCAATAAATTGTTGCATTTTTTGTTGTTGTATTTATTTTATGAAACCTATGTACAGGTATATGTTGTAACAATTTTACTCCCCCTAGCTGTTCTAAAATCATTGTAATCCCTAGCCTGGCTATATATATATATATATATATATATATATATATATATATATATGTATATGTATATATATGTATATATATATATATATATATATATACTCTTTCTATGTATATGTATATATATGTATATGTATATATATATATATACTCTTCACTATATATATATGTATATGTATATATATATATATATATATATATATATGTATATGTATATATATATATATATGTATATATATGTATATGTATATGTATTTTGCGTGTTCTCCCCGTGTCCACATGGGTTTTCTCTGGGTACTCCGTCTTCCTCCCTCCATCCAAAGACATGCAAGTTAGGTTAATTGATGATTCTAAATTGCCCGTAGGTGTGACTGTGAATGTTAATGGTTGTCTGTCTCTATTTGTCAGCCCTGTGATTGACTGGTGACCAGTCCAGGGTGTACCCGGCCTCTCGCCCAATGTCAGCTGGGATTAGCTCTAACCCCCCTGTGACCCTCTAAGGATAAGCGGTATGGATAATGTATATGTATATATACATAGAGGGTCGTATATATATATATATATGTATATATATATATATATATATATATATATATATGGCCACCTGCCTAATATTGTGTAGGTCCCCCTTTTGCTGCCAAAACAGCCCTGACCTGTCAAGGCATGGACTCCACTAGACCTCTGAAGGTGTGCTGTGGTATCTGGCACCAAGACGTTAGCAGCAGATCTTTTAAGTCCTGTAAGTTGCGAGGTGGGGCCTCCATGGATTGGACATGTTTGTCCAGCACATCCCACAGATGCTTGATTGGACTGAGATCTGGGGAATTTGGAGGCCAAGTCAACACCTTGAAGTCGTTGTCGTGTTCCTCAAACCATTCCTGAACCATTTTTGCAGTGTGGCAGGGCGCATTATCCTGCTGAAAGAGGCCACTGCCATTAGGGAATACCGTTTCCATGAAGGGGTGTACTTGGTCTGCAACAATGTGTAGTTAGGTGGTACGTGTCAAAGTAACATCCACATGAATGGCAGGACCCAAGGTTTCCCAGCAGAACATTGCCCGAAGCATCACACTGCCACCACCGGCTTGCCTTCTTCCCATAGTGCGTCCTGGTGCCATGTCTTCCCCAGGTAAGCGACACACACGCACCTGGCCATCCACATGATGTAAAAGAAAACATGATTCATTAGACCAGGCCACCTTGTTCCATTGCTCCGTGGTCCAGTTCTGATGCTCACGTGCCCATTGTAGGCGCTTTCGGCGGTGGACAGGGGTCAGCATGGGCACCCTGACCGGTCTGTGGCTACGCAGCCCCATATGCAACAAACTGAGATGCACTGTGTGTTCTGACACCTTTCTATCAGAACCAGCATGAACTTTTTCAGCAATTTGAGCTAGCTCTTCTGTTGGATCGGACCACACTGGCCAGCCTTCGCATCACTGAGCCTTGGCCACCCATGACCCTGTCGCCGGTTCACCGGTTTTTCTTCCTTGGACCACTTTTGGTAGGTACTGACCACTGCAGACCGGGAACACCCCACAAGAGCTGCAGTTTTGGAGAAGCGCTGACCCAGTTGTCTGGCCATCACAATTTGGCCCTTGTCAAAGTCACTCACATCCTTACGCTTGCCCATTTTTCCTGCTTCCAACACATCAACTTTGAAGACAAAATGTTCACTTGCTGCCTAATATATCCCACCCACTGATAGGTGCCATTGTAACGAGATAATTAATGTTCTTCACTTCACCTGTCAGTGGTCATTATGTTATGGCTGATCGGTATATATACATATAACATTCTCATCATAACCTGGATTATGAATATTGAATTTATTTAGATCTTTTTTTCACAGATCTACACACAAGCACACAAGCACACCTACAGACATGGATTCAAGCTGCAAACACGTACATACTTTATCCAAAAATGATGGACATTGCCAGCCTGTTCCTATTCCCAGGGTGTCAAATACTGATGCTTTGTCACACCCCTCAGCATCTCATACAGACGACGAGGGGTGCTGCGAACGTGTTTCACACACACACACACACACACACACACACACACACACACACACACACACACACACATGCACACACACAATTACTGTAATTAGCCTCCTTTATGGCTAGGGCATGTTAGTTATCCTGACACAGGCCAGGGTACTGCTGTCCTCTCTCCATATGGATCTCACTACTGCGCAGGAAATATGACTGTAATACACAGGTAGTACACATTCTTCATCAAAGCCAGATCTTCTGTTTGGTAAATGATATGCCCAGCTTCCATGCTTGGCACACAGAGCACCTCCTGGACCTCCTGCATTGGATGAAGGTGGGCAATTGAAGATTAAAGACCAGCCTCTGGCCAGATTTGATGTATCACTGAAATCCATACTTTCATCTTTTGCTCTGGTAACAAGACACAGTGCATCCTGGCGCTTTGATTTATAATCCCTGCTCCAGCCAAACTCTGTTCATTCATTATTCTGCCTCTGTGCAAAAATACTTTCACACAAACTGTCTGCACGATGATTCATTTTGATCATGTACATCTTAAGGCATTACTCACAAGGATTTCAGAGCTTTTTGTGTGTGTGTACCTGAGGTATGCTGCATTGCACAAAGAGAACACTCACAAGTCATGTACAAACAATGGAAAGTGAATAATGTCTTTCTCAGCATGAAAGCTTACATGATAACAGCTGTGCATGCAGCTAAGAAGCATGTGTTCTGTATCCTCCAAGTGCCATGCGCAGAGCTCTGATACATAAGTTAATAAGTTAATCAATGAAATGTCTACATGAGTAAACACAGTCTGTTTAAATCACAGCATCATTGATAAACATGTTAAATATAAAACAAGGTGCAGAGATGGAAAGAGTACTAGAATATTTTAATTTAAAGACATTTTACTCAAGTAAAAGTAAAACTGTAAAAATGCACAGGCATTAAAGTAAAATGTAGGTCTTTTAAAATGTACTCTGAGTAAACATTACGGCGTTACATTTTTAAAAGGGGGGTATGTGATGATGATAATGTTATATGATAGAACTATTAAATAAATTAAATTAAATTAAAGAACACCTTTAGGCTACAAAATAAAGTGCATTAACATATCAACGTACACTAGTGGAACAACGTCATGCTGTCCCTGAGGCCATGCACACCTCATTAGGTGGGTTTCTATCCACCTGTTTTTGTGTGCTTTTTAATTTGCGCATAAAAAGAGTGGAAACAGATATTACAAAAACGTTTTCACGCTTGGCTGAGGTGGAAAAGTTGGTTTATTAATAAAAGCAAAATGTGAAAATCAGACTTAGCGAATAAATCACAACGTACAAGCATGTGACTTAAATGTCCGCTGAAGCTTCCACTCCAGTGGAGTTTGAGCTTTGACTGGCACTCATTTAATTACGTAATTTTGTTGCACCCTTTTCTTCTACAATGGTTTAATGGCACTGACTGGAGAATTAGCGCCACCAGCTGTTTATCTCAATGAACCAACCCCTAATATTCCCATAATGGTAGTGGATGGAAATGTGCATTACAGAATTAGGATGTGCTACATTTGGATGAAAACCTAGCTACTGAAGGTAGAAGTTCCTAAGCAAATAAAGAAGTCACTGCTCGAGGAGTCATCATGAGCATATTTGCATTTAGTATTTTAGCTAGACACAGAATGCACCTGTTGGTCACACAACATGGTGGGAGTGTTTGATTTGGGTCACTTAGCATGCTCGCTGGGTGGTGCATTAAATAAATGATTATGGTAGATGTGACTTTTTTTTTTAACCTATGCTGAGATACAATTATGCTAATTTTAATTATAAACCCACAATGGTGTCATCTTTAATTTTATTGCATTGTGCATTTTTTGTACTGTTCATAAACTGCTAGGCCTGGCCCAGGTGCGACTCCACCCCTCGCTGACACTCTGCCAGTGAACGTCCACATTCAACATGTATCTTCTCCAGAGTGTTAGCTGAGTGCAGAGTGTCACCTCTCTGGACACAGCGCTCTGTCCTACTGTGGCCGCAGACACACCAGCAGCTTCTTCTCTGCTGCAGCTGCTGATTTGGGACCTTCCTTTTGTTCTTTTCTCACAGGTTTATCATAACTTTTTCATGTGACTTTTGGTCTTACTGTGTAATGGATGTGATGTGAAAAGTAGCAAAGTACAATACTTAAAATAAAAAATACTCAAGTACAAGTAAAATTTTACTATTTTTTTATTTTACAGTTTACAAAACTACAACTTTGTTACAGTAATGACAGTAAATGTAATTCGTTACTTCCACCCCTGCCAGAGTATTACTGCTGTTGTTGATGAACATATCTGGTGTTTTTCAGTGTAACAGGCTGGAAGATGATTTGAGTTTCACTCACTTGCCTTTGGAAAACTGGGTCTGTAGTTGATTTGTCACTAAACTGTGTAGCTATGAATCGACCATGTTATTATTGTGTTGGTTGCACACACACCCGCAAGAGTGGCAATTCTGAAACTTGTGTGCATGCATTGTCTGTGGCTCATGGTCCTTATCACTCCATGTACTGTGAGTACTCTGTGTTTTACTGAACATCCAACATGTAGCTACTGGTCAATTAATACTGAAAATTACTTAGAAATCACATTTTCTGTGATAATTTTCCAGAAGTAACCATTTTAAAATCATAGCAAAACCTTCATCCCTACTGTTGAAACTGAAAATGGGGGTTGTAATAAATTGAGAAGTTTCATCATGTGGGGACCCTGAAAGTTTGTAAAGTTCATCACAATCTGCTCATTAGACTAGTATATCTGTGTGTGATAAGTTTGATATAAAGGTAAAGTTACAAGGTCACCAGTAACATTTGGATTCATCCTCTGAGTAATATGACTATCCACAGCAACTTTCATAGATGTCTGGCCTGTAGTTACCAAGGTGTAGGTAAAGTGGACATCTTTGGGCTGAATTAAAGGTCAGGGGCTAACCAAAGACTTTGATACAGATTCTTGAGTCAAAACTGCACACTGTAAGAACAACGTCAAATAGTTTTGAAGCCATAAAAAACCTCATAAATCATAGAGGCCTAAAGTAGATGCATGTATGCATTAAGTATGTGTGTGTGTGTGTGTGTGTGTGTGTGTGTGTGTGTGTGTGTGTGCGTGTGTGTGTGCATGCACACTAGCACACCTGCACATAGTCCTAAATTCGTTCAAATCAAAAGCAGCTTCAACCACAAATACTTCCATTGTGAGTCAACAGTGTGTTGGTCTCCATGAACAACCACCCTCTGTGGTTTCATATGATCATAAAATTACACATTCCTTTATAGTGCACTGGCTTTGACCCAAAGGCAAGTGCTAAAATGTATCAAGTATATTGTCACAAGGTGAAGTGCATTACTTGCACTTCGGGAGGAAAACAAAAGAAGTGATCAGTAGGAGGGAGAGAGACAGATGGAGAGAGAGAGAACAGAAGAGAGATTGAGCTCTGGCCTCACTGTGTTGTGTGTTCTCTGTTCAGCTCTAATCATGTCCTGCTGTTTAAGCTCAGCTCAAACTGACTAGGACCCAAAACAACAAATACGGTTAGATGAGATAGAACTCAATTGATGCCCATGGCTATTCTGAGTCACTGCAACAGCAAAAGTTGTATGACACCAAAAAGAAAACTCTTAATATAAATAAAGGCTCATTTGGACAGTATTAATATTACAGGGGGAAGTGGGGATCGAAATATTCACTGTGTGCCTCGATAATTTAACTAATCGTTCCGGACGGCATTTTAACCATCGGGAAATTACAGGATAAGGTCTGCAATAGATATGGACATTCCACAGGACAAAGCCAAAAGAGGAAGCCAAAAGCCTCCCCAGGGGGGCGTGCGAGAGTTCAAGGGGAGGCACGGTGAGAAAGATTGAAGGCATGAGGTGAATTTGAGTGAAAAATCCTACTCCTTCTCAGCGTCATAACTCAGTAAAATCTTAACACAGAGACATGAAACACATATTTTTATCATTCAGTGTGACTTATGCTTCCTGAGGATATCATTATCTCCGATGTCCATTGCGAATAAACGTCCATGAATCTGTTCAGAAATCATAAAAAGATGTTTTAGAACTTGCCTAAGAATCATCACATTTTAAAGTATCAAAGTAATCCAGTGACAGTTGTCTGTACATCCATGGGTACAGGAACGGCTAATAGCTAATTCTGCATATGGTGCCAATTCACCCAAATGTAAACACATTATAGTCTAAAAGAAAAGGAGCTCAAAAGAGAATACCTACCTGACATTACAACAGCGCATTTGATGAGTTTTTATGGGGTCTTGCTCTCCTGATGGCTTTGATTTTTTCTGCTGTCATACTGATTCCCTAATAGGTTGTTAGCATGTTTCCATCAGTTTAGGAAAAACATTTTTAACTTGAATACATCAAATTTCACACTGAACTGATATAATGTAGCTCTTGCCATGGAAAGAGATCCATAAGGAAGTCAATCCAAATGTAATTGCAGCTGACTATTGCAACTCTCTATTATCAGGCTGCCCCAATAAATCCCTTAAGACTCTCCAGCTGATTCAGAATGCTGCGGCACGTTTACTGACAAGAACCAGAAAAAGAGAACATATTTCTCCAATATTAGCTTCTCTACACTGTCTCCCTGTAAAATCAAGAATAGAATTTAAAATCCTTCTCCTCACCTTCAAAGCCCTAAATGGTCAGGCACCATCATATCTTAAAGAGCTCATAGTACCCTATTACCCCACTAGAGCACTGCGCTCCCAGAATGCAGGGTTCCTTGTGGTTCCTAGAGTCTCTAAAAGTAGAATGGGAGCCAGAGCCTTCAGCTATCAAGCTCCTCTCCTGTGGAACCAGATCCCAGTTTGTGTACGGGAGGCGGACAACCTCCTCACATTTAAGAGTAGGCTTAAGACTTTCCTCTTTGATAAAGCTTATAGTAGGGCTGACTCAGGTGACCCCTGAGCCACCCCTTAGTTATGCTGCTATAGGCCTAGACTGCCGGGGGACTTCCTGTGATGCACTGGGCTCCTTTCTCCTCCTCTTCCTCTCCATCTATACGCCCTCATATCCCATCAATGCTTGTTATTAATTCAACTTCTTCCCGTAGTTGTGTGCTTTCTCTCCTCTCTCTCTCTCCCTCCCCTTCTGTTGCTTTCTGCAGGTGTTTCTGCCTCTGGAGCTGTGGAGGTCTGGGTCTGTGGTTGCTGCAGCCTGCTGCCCCCGTGCTCCTGCTCTGCACCCGCTGATGCTATTGCTGTTGTTGCTGTTATTAGTATTGCTATTATAATGTTGCTCTTAGTGTTGTTTCTGTTGGTGTTAACATCAATGCCATTACCATATCTATGCTGTATTGAGCTGCTGTATGTTCTCTTTCCTCCTGCTCTCTCTCTCCCGCTCCCCCTTCCCCCTTCAACCCAACCGGTCGAGGCAGATGACCGCCCACCTTGAGCCTGGTTCTGCTCGAGGTTTCTACCTGTTAAAAGGGAGTTTTTCCTTGCCACTGTCGCATAGTGCTTGCTCATGGTGGGAACTGTTGGGTCTCTGTAAATATAAAGAGTCGGTCTAGACCTGCTCTATTCAAAAAAGTGCCCTGAGATAACTTTGTTATGATATAGTGCTATATAAATAAACTAAAACTGTAACTTCTTTTTAATTACCCACATGAGCACTCCCAACGGGATTAAAATTACTGACGAGTGCAGGTAATGTTAAAATCACCCCACCTCCCCTAGAGAAATAAATCCAGTCCAAATGGAATGGGGCTTTTGACTAGATCAAATGTATTATCATATAAAAGGCCGAAGTAAGTATGTCAGAGTATGTAGTTAATGCAAGTTTGGTAACACCATTACACAATTCATACTTTGTTACATACTTTTCATTGTTATTCATCCTTCTCCTGGGTGTTTGATGCACCTCTCCTGCCAAAGTTTTGATGCCGCATACACACTATCACACTATGTATGAAAACATGCAATGCACTATTGGTTTTGGTAGTGACTGGTTGAATAGTTTGTGTAATTTTTTTTGTAGAGACCAATGGGAGTCTAAACCCAGTGCTTTTTGAACCCCGTCATACTTTAAGCTAGCAAATCCCTTTCAACCACCCTAAACACCTTAGCAACTATGTATTAATGCCCTAGCAACCATGTAGTAACATCTTGTGTGTTAAGGGGGTTTGGCATAGCTTCGGAGCCTATTCACATAGCCACCATAGCTACACAGTGTAGCTGACACTCACCTCCTCAATCATGTAACTACGCAACAGGGCATCCCAGTTTCTGTGAGGACTATATATATAATAAAAACATGATAAGGTGTGATCATGTACGATACAACCATCTAGTGTTCGGGGGGTGCTGTCAGTGGCTGAAATCTTACTGCTAAAACCACATTGTAGGTATCAAGGTACGACTGCTGCTAAAGACAAATTCCCAGGTGCTATTCTCTGTGCTTGCTTTGGGTCGGACTCAGAGACAACCCCCCCCCCCCACCACCTACTTGTATGTACATAATAGTTCTATGTTTATTTTTACCTGTCGTGTTCTGCTTTGTTGTCCTTGTTTTCAGCTGTAGCCTATGTCTATTTCTATCTTCCTGAAAAGTGTTCTTGGAACTGTGTGTGAGCACGAAACCAGAGTCAAATTCTTTGTATGTGAACACATACTTGGCCAATAAAGCTGATCCTGATTCTGAAACGTAAAGCAACCCATATTTAGATTAGAAACAGGAATGAACAGGACTTAATACAGAGGGGGGTGGATCCACCCTGCAATAAATACATCCTTTGTAAAGTTTATGATGTAATAAAAACGTTTTTTGCTGAGACTGTGTCAGAGAGGTGTTGGTTCAATTATTTGGTGACTGTGGATTGGATCATATTACATTGCACAATGTGTATAATATTTTGCCCAATGATTGAATGTCCATGTAACCCAGCAAAGAGTTTTTATTAAATTTCTTCTTTGGTCAGAATTATATAATTTGATATCCACTTGGATACAGAAACATGCACAAAGAACAATAACATAATATCATGAGATTGTCATCATTTCCTTAGTAACAGCAATTCTCTGTAAAGATGTATTGAAATTTGAAGGGGACTATCAATGGCTCTCCTAAAGACCTCTCAGACGGTGTGCTTGCTCTCTAATCTAATCATGCTGTTTCTGTAACAAATTGCCAGAGTTTTCTGGGCTGAGTCTGTCTTCCACTTTACTCTCCAATATGTTTTGGTTATGCTGACACAGATTTTTCCCTGCAACAACAGTAGGAAACAGGGTGGGATGAGGAAGAATATTGGAGTGGCAGGCAGGGGCTGGCATCAGTCAGGACCAATCGAATCACCTGTTTTCCTTTCCTTTAAAAGCACAACTTCAGGATGAAGAGAACAGTCCAGAAGATTTACCATGAAAGTTTCTACTGGAGAAAGTGATGTCTTTGTCGCATTACTGTATATAAAACAGGGAAGTACACTTCTATTGAACAGTTTCAAGAGTTCTGACTGGTGATGCAGTTTTGCAGTCATTATCATTTGATAATTTTCTTCATTTGGGAATATAAATGCCAATGTTTATCTCTGGCCTCTAAGGCGGAGCAACTGCACCTTAAATCAAAATCCCTCTGATTACTGTAAACAAAAATAAACAAAAAAAATGTTCAGAGGACAGGCATCTTGATTTTAAATTGTGTTTTAAATTTACATGTATCATGCTACATATTGTCATGGTCCACAAAGGACTCTTGTGTGGACTTGTGTGGTTTGTCTTGTGTCCTGTTTTATTTTGAAATCCCTGTTCTTGTTTCTTTGTGTTTTATTTACTTCCCGTCATTGTTCTGTTTCCCTCCAGTTGGATTGTGTTCACCTGTGTCTTGTGCTCACCTGTTTCTGTTTCCCTTGTTTACTTTCCTCTACATATAGAGGTCCTCTCCTTTTGTTCCTTGTTGTGTCATTGATGTTGCTGATGTGGATGTTCCTGAGTTAATGTGTGTATTGTGGTTCCTTGATGTCATGTTCCTAGTGATTCCCTGCGTGTCTGCTCCTGTGGTTCTTCGTAAGTAATAAATCTTTGGACTTATTCTGCATCTCGGTCTGCATTTGGGTCCTTCCCCTGTTGCCTAGATGGCCTGTCGCGGCAGAGCTGCCTCGCAGGCCTTTCGTGACACATATAAACAGAAAGTAAAACTGCATCTCAGTCTTCATCAGCAGAGGGATCATGTCATAATAACTTGCCATTCCGAGATGGAACCATATGGCAGCCATCTTACCTGGGTCCAGTTTTAAACTTGCTGTAATTGGAACCTATGGTGAAATAGGCTTATGTTGTCTTTATAATCCTTCTGTTTTTCTACCAATACTGTTTTTAATTCAAAGTAATGAGTGTAAGACATTTGTGCCCGTCTAGAATGAACCAAAAAAAACAAAGATTCTGGTAGAAATTTGATTATAGCTCCAAGAAAACAAATCATGCTTTGAGATTATGAAGATAATCTCATAACTGTTACATTGCAGTCAATGATTTTATTTTTTTTCACTTTTGCCTGACCTTAATATGTAAGAACTGTCTTTGGTATTCTGAATGGCTAATATATTACATTAAGCAATATCTTTTATGTAGAAATCCTAAATAGATAAAGTATTATGGCCTATGTTGGCAGGCAATTACAATCAGAAACATGAGAGAAACACACCTACTTTAATTAATATATTTGTTAATGTCACAAATTGGACATAAGGCAAAGATCTCACACACTCACACTCACACACACACACGGTTTGTTTTGATAAGAGGAGAGGTTGGAGAGCCTTTCTAACTGTAAATGAGGAATTATTTTTGTTGATGAAGCAAGTTTTGTTTGACTTTGTGCCATAAAGTTAATGCTAAATGTAATGTTAAATTTACGATGACAATGTGGAGAAATCGCAGGAATTTAGCAAAATTGCAAGCTTGTCCTTTACCTGATCAAGACTCGGATTCTTTATCATTTGCTTTACTGAAAGGAAAATCGAGTAAAGGCATGAGGTAAGCTGACAACAAGTGCTGTTAATATTTGATGACTGATTGCAGGATTTAAGGCGGCTAATTTTGGGTTAGATGTGTTGAACATGTAATGTTAAGTGTGACTTCTCGGCTTGAATAACATGTTGGCTGATCGTGTGGTTGATTAGTGTTCTGTGTTGCTGTCAAGGATGTGGCTAACACTCATTCTGGGCTTAACTTTTTGTGTAGACTGTAATGTAGCTGGCTTGCTGGATTTGTACAGAGATATGAAATGGGATTTAGGAGTGAAGACGAGCACTTCTCCTTGTCATTAACGTTGTGTTTACTTTAATGTTGCACTTAATTGGCTTGGCATCAGCTGCTAAATGGCCAAATGTTAAGGTAATGATAACTTTGTTATCATTACTAAACGATACCTTTTGAACTCTTAAGTTTTCAGCCTCCCTGGTCTCTTTGGTCCTTTTTTAGTAAAGCAATTAAATGCTGCACAGCTGACAAACATAGCTGCTGGCCATAGGTGGTGATTGTAAACAATACCCAGTGGGCAGTTATCCCATGAGTTATGACATATCTATGGTTTCACTGTTGTAGTGGTCCCCACAGCTGTCACATGTGATGATGAGGCCATACACCACTCCAGAAAGGGGCGTCCTGTTATTAGGGTGTACTTACAGAGTGGAATGGTTTGTGGTAAGTGCTGACTCCTTGTGACTTGAAGAGTCTGGCAAGATGTTCGGACACGCACACAAGAGAGTCTGACCGAGATGCTTTAGTTTTTGATACCTGTTACCACGAGAGTGAAGTTCCATAGCACATGATGTGATGACAACTGAGCGTATTTCATCTGCTAATGAAGACTGAGATGTGATTTAAAGCTTCAGCAAAAACTAGTAAAAGGAACTTGAGTCTAAATTATTTTGTTGAACTACTAATTTGAATGTCAAGAATGAACTTTGACGCTCATAACAAGGATACATTGCCCAATTTGAAAATGATTGTTTACCCTTTTTTTTAATTTTTTTTTTAGAAACAATAGTTTGCAAAAACTTTTACCTTTTTTAAAAAAACAAAACAAAAACGAGGAGCTGAGGGTTTGGATGGAGATGGAGGGTTAGCTGGGCTTCTGTGCAACATCTCTGATGATGCTATGGTTGCACTCATAAACTTGCCACTGTTATGCAATATAAATATAAGTCCTGCCAAATTTCTCATAATGTATGAGCAGTGCACATTAAACCAAGATAATCTACTTCATGTCATTTTCAGTCATGTGATGCAGAAACGCACTCGCATTTGTTCTTTGGTTTTCATTGAAGACCACAGAGATAATAATAACAATAATAATAATAACTTTATTTATACAGCACCTTTTTAAAAACGGTTTACGAAGTGCTTCAACAGACAAAGCAAAAAGGAGCATACCCAGAAAGCAATATAACAGAGGCAAACAAAAGCAAGATAAAAATGAATAATCAATAAATAAAAATAATTAAACATTAAAAGCAATAAAAGACGATGAAAAGACAGTCAGTGTCAGAACCTCAGCAGGAAAAGAAAGTTATCCAGCAGATGGCAGATTTTGTTCACTGAAACATGGTTTTCCTCCTTGGTTGCTGCAGGCTGCTGTTCACTACAAGAACACCAGAAGCTATTATCCTGCATAGCTTGTTGTTTCAAAACTATCCTTACACACTGACACTGAAAACACACTATCATCATATTTTTGTCCAGTGGTTCCCAATCTGGGGGTCGATAGTGAAGCAATTCAAGTTGTTTTTTGCATCAAAACACAGAAAATCAGAATGTAACCCTATTGTTATTAAAATGCATAGTTGTCATGTGAATGATATGTAATCATATGCGATATGTTTGATACCTGATAGATTTGCATGTACTTTTTTGTACCATCATCAGGGGACAAACATCTGTTCAAATTTCTTCAAAACAATCCTAGGGGATGGCCACCTGTATTTACTGTAGCCTACCCTAAATGAGCTCAGTTAGTTAAAGTGAGTTTAGTTCTACTAAGATTACATTTGATAGTTTGACCACTCAAACAGACTTTTTTCATTCACAGCTTACGTTAATGGGGCTCTAAGGTATGCAATCAATATTCAATATCAATCCTTATTAGGACAAGATAAGATTTAAAAAAAATGCTAAATTTCCACAAACTCCCTCTGTGGCTGGGTTGACAGTCCAGTGCGAGGCCTACAGAGTTCGTTATTCCCAAATTATAATTGGCCGACAAGATATTATATCTCAGTCGATTATTGAATATCAAACATGCAGTAAGTTAACGAGCTCTGTTGAGAGACAAGGGACGCAATCAGTAGGAACACTGGCCTTCATATGCCTTTTTTATGGAATATTTTTCTTTACAGGTAAACGTCAGAAAATAAACACCTTTTTATTGTTACAAAAAATCATGTGCGCACCGCTCCATCATGTACCCAGGGCAGACATGAAACACTACCACACTAGACTTTTTTTCCTGCTTGACACCACAGGATCATATAGCGGCAGTAATGGTCTGTGTCCTGCTGTGTTGTATTGTATGTGGGCTGACTGAGTGACGCGCCAGTAGGAGTCGAACTCCGCGCTACAATAAAGAGGCAGCGGCAACTGAGAGCGCAGAACAGTGGAGCAGAGAGGCTTTCCAAAACCACAGCTACACCACTACAGCTCAGCCTCCTCTCTGAGCTCACACCCGAGGAAAGCCACAGCAGCGGAGGAACATGCTGCCGCTCCGGCCGTCTCATTAACTCATCCACCCCGATAGACAAGGCTGCTCAACTGGCTTCCACACCCTGAACCTCCGGCAGGACGGCTGAGCTGTAGAAGGAGAATTAATAAATATCTTTTATTGGTAAGTCTTCACTTTGTTTTTATATTCAGAATGAAAATGAAACGAAATGCATTGCAACATCCAAATCCAAATAGTGAAAGGAAACAAATCTTTGGATCAGATTGTCTGAATTTTATTAGGTTTAAAATTATATACTGCGAATTCAATTACCAATGTTTTATTTATCTAATGATTTCAACCTATAAAAAACTTCAGGAGTTTGAGGTTTTAGAGTTGCAGGGAGGACTGTGGCAGGTATACCATTCAGTTTAGTTGACATTGCTTTGATATTTTCAATAATATCAGCACTGATTTTTTTTTTAAATGTGAAATATTTAGTGATATCAAAACAGATTTTTAAATTAAACGGTGGATGAGTAAAGGGACAATGGTGATATCAACGCTTTTTCCACTGAAGGTTGGTGTCATCTCATCGGCTGTGATTAAATTGATTGATTAATTTGCTTAAAAAAGCAGAATAGTTTTTCCTTAGCAGATGTGCGAATATGAGACGTCAGTTATGACTACAGTTTTAAAAATACGTGTTCTTTCCCTTCTCTACACACAAGCAAGACTCCAAATAGGCCTACAGTTTTGTTAATTATCAGCAGATGGCTATTAGGTAGGCTACCAATTATTAAAAAATCTCTCTACAGAAGTAAGACTAACAAAACTGTAAACTGTTACATATCGTTCTGATACATAGTTCTTATCCCATTTGGCTCGTTCGGTTTCGGCATTAGGTAAATCTCGTCCACAATTAATCGTTAACCCGCTTTGATGAGTCTCAGTTCAATGCAGTGTTAACAAAGATTGATATGCAGATAAAGGCTGCACACTTTGCGCAGTCTGAATAAACAGACATCCGTGAAGAACAAGAAAGAGGAGGTCACCTCTGCTCTAAAAACATTTCGTTCTTTGCTCGACTTAGTGACAACCTCCCTCCTGCTGTTTCACTAATTAATGATGCTGCTCTGCTTAATGAAGCCCTGGATCAAATAAAGTCCGTATGCATCAGATAACATGTCTGTAAGGCAGGTGTGACGGGTCCAAGCCAGTGGCCTTTTCTCATCACCTCCGCTCATGAAGATCAAATCATGGTGGATGTGTCCGCCCGGAGCCTGAGCTCTGCTGGCGGAGCAGCGCAAACCGATTTAGCGTGAGAGCAGTTTCTTGTTGATATCTTATTAAAATCATACTTTAAAGACAAACATTAAGATTTTTTCCCAGCTTAAACATATTGTAATGTAAACTACACATGCAGTCACTGTGCAAGCATTTGTTCATATGTCTACATGCTGATTTGTTACTTTGCATATACTTGCTGGTTCAGGTGAATACACCTGTGGCAATTATTACAGTGTAACTTTGAATCAATACAACATTATGATGAAGACTGGATTAAAGACCTTGACCTCTGCCATGGGGGGGGGGGGGCGCCTTAATGACTGCTTCATCTTCACTGTAGGGTTTCAATGTTTCAGGCTTCAAGAAAGCTGTTATCAAGGGTCCCAGCACACTAACCACACCGACCCTCTGTTCTTATCAATGCCAAGGTACAAAGAAAGATCATGTAGTGAACTTACTGCACAATGAAGAGACAACATATTAACAGGCCGTAAGGTGTGGCTGTCTCTATATCTCAGCCTGAGGGATTTGTAACTTTGTTTACGTGTAGTTTTTTTTTTAAATAAATGCAGAGAGCAAAGAGCAAGCAAAAATCGGCAGAAATTCATGTAAAAGTCAAATGTAAAAGACATAATTGAGAACTGATGTTGCTGCAAAGTTTGTTGATTATGTTCACACCCAAAGTTATCACAATGGCCATATTAACATCCTATCATACGTACATTTTACTCAATTCCTGTACCTAAGGTGCTTGCACTTTTTAAGACTTCACGCTTTTTCTGTTTCATCTGATGTAGTTAATAGTTTGTAGATTAAGATTTTCTTTTCAACACATGCTTTAAATCCATGGTCACAGTTTAAACCAGTGGTTCCCAACTTGGGGATAAAGACCAGTACCACATGAGCCCATCTGGATTGAGTTTTACTACTTGAACATATATTTTACGAGTTGTAAAGGTTAAAATTTGGAGTGGTGGACTTTTAATGGAACATGTTCCCATAGTGTTTTTTCTACCATTTCGCTACAGCCCTTGTTTATTTGATATTTTGTTGACATAAAGTGGTACAATTTAAATATATTTACTCACAAATTTCTGGAATCAGCTTACAAAATACCCACAGTGTATATGTTTTTAATTGTAAAACATAAACTACACCAGGTCACTAAAGGTTTGCATAATGTGTTTTATATAGTTTGGACTGAGTTGGAGCGGCTCAGTTTTGTAGTAAACATCCCATCCATTTATAATTCCTGGGTCTGGAGTGTGTACTACCCTGCCTGATCACATTTACATGGAGGTGACAAGCAGCGTCTCAGTCTTCACAATGAGACCTTCTGAGGGGGCTGAATCTCGACCAAAGCAGAGGGCCACATGGCTGTTTGAATCTGGAGGCCCCTGGTATGCAGACATCAGAGGGTTAAAGGTGAGGAGAGGCTCGGCAGCACTGCACTTATCTCCTCTAATGACCTCCTAAGTAAAAGTCAATTACTTCTGCGTCATGATCAGAAAGGAACAGACCACAGGGGGCTGTTTGAGCTCCACTGCTCCTCATTACAACCACTTCAGTGGCGTTTACTGGATAAGTGGCCCAGCCTTAGGCTCGAGGTTAAGGCATTTTTTAAATTTTCTTATTTAATCTATTTATTAAAGTATAAGTGCATTCTTCTTAAACTTGAACAACTCTCTCTCAGATCCTGATAAGCTTCAAATACATTTCCTTGCAGCGGTGACTTCTCAGGTTGACTTCGACAAACGCCTGCTCGTGTTTATCCACTGACTCTTACACTGCCTTCCACTATTTCCTTTGTAATTAGTTGATGTATTTTTAAAATTATGAGTAAGAGTTTACTGATTATGAATTGTTAATCATGGTCATTATTATTATTATTATTTTGTATTATTGTTACTCTGTATTATTATTATTATTATTATTATTAGTTCTCAGGAAAAAAAAATCTTTAGCAATATGAAAACTGATGGCTGCACAATTCCATCAAATGGAAATATTCTAGGCCTACATGTTTTGTGCATCACTTTAGACACGTCCCCCAAATTCAGATCTTCAAATTCAGGTTATGATTACAGATTGTGTGTGTGTGTGTGTGTGTGTTACCTAAATTGCTCTGTAAACAGTGGTGGAAGTACTAAACTAAAGTAGAAACAGCAACATCACAAGGAGAATATACTTCAGTATCAAAAAGAATTAATTTTGAAAAATGGACACTTTCACAGTGTTATTGTTATTGATACATGCATGTAAGCAGTATTTTTGGGTCATAGTATATACCACCATGACCACAGTATTTCAACTTATGACGTTATCATGTTTTGCGTGTAGTCTAAATCTTATATACTTTTTCATAATTTTTCAGTCTTGATTTGGAAAAAAAAAAACTACAGAAGTAACCTTGGTAGATGAAGTAAAATCAGTAATACCACAATGTAAAAATACATCATAACTAAAACTATTTTTAATGTTACCAAAGTAAAACAAAATGTACTAAAAGTGTCAGAAGTTAAAGCAGTATGGTGCCTGCAGTATTACATTATCAAATATCAAATTATTGGGTTATTACTAATGCATTAATAAATAGGCAGCATTTTTATGTTGTTGGTGGAGATGGTTAGGATTTTAACTACTTTATACACTGTTGGGTAGTTTAATCTATATCAATGTATCATATTTTGGTACATTATATGTTTGGGATGGTGTTTTTTTATTTGAAAAGTAGCTGTCATGTAAATTTACAGGCGTAAAAAGTACCCACTAATATGTAGTGGAGTAAAAGTACAAAGTTGTTTAAAACGGAAATACTCAAGTAAAGTACAAGTAACCCAAAACTACAAGAGTACAGTACTTGAGCAAATTAAAGTGTAACTCCACCCTCAGATTCTGCTAGAACCTTCTCTCCCAGCAAATTTAAAAAATGCAACGAGTGAGGGAACAACAACTGTAGGAGGCGTGAACTCGTGGCTACATAGTGTGTGGGTCAGGAGACATGGGAGAGACTGACTGACACTGATTAGAGTTTTTTTTTAATATACATTTCATGATGTAGACAGGTCCCAACCACTTGACTCTATGTTAGCATTGGCCTTGCAGGTTCAGGGCTGATTTGAAACAGTAGATGGCGTGTTGAGCCATTTTCAACCCATGAAATGCCAATTTTTATAAATTTGGAAAGAAATGTCAATATTAACACCAGCACTGATATGTTTCATCACAGCACAGTCTTATCATTTAGTTTACAGCTCATCAGATAAATGATGCAGTGAAGTAAAAGTTACTCTATTTTCCTCTGAAATTTAACTCAAACCTCAAAATTGTACTGAAATGCAGCACCTCAGTAAAAATACTTTTTGAGTGTGCAGCAGTTGTTGCTCAGTAAACAGGTCTGTATGAGATGATGAGATGAGAGGAGTGGCCTGTGGGCTGTGTTAACTCTGAGGACAGGAATTTGGAACTGCTGTGGCTACTGTCCATCAGCATCTGCCTCAGACAAAGATACATTATTGTCTATTGTTATTCCTGCTTATCAAACCTGATTTAACAGCTCACAGGTATTTCTCTGGCTGAATGCTGTCATTCTGTTTCTCTGCCCTCAACAGCCCCGGGCATGTTTCTGGGAACAGGAAACGCACACACACACACACACACACACACACACACACACACACACACACACACACAGAGCTTTTTCTCTGTATGTATGAGTGTGTGTTTTAACATTGACAATTGTTTTGTGTTCACTTTCGTTGACACATTTACCACACTCATACACACATTAATCTTAGTGTCTTTGCACACTTGTGAGGACATCAGCAATGGTTTGATCCCTAATCCCTATCTCTACTGTAAGCATACCCCCTATTCTAAAATGACCATTAGTAAAACCAACTTTAAAGGACCATACCAGAGGATTTTCTTCAGCAATAGAGGTAGAATTTTTAAAGTAAGACTCTTTTCATAAATAAATACATTGTTCTCTAATAACCATACTATAGTTGCCAGGTGCAAATATTGAAGAAAGTGAGAATTTATAAAAAACAAAACAAAAAAAAAACTTTGGCATTGCACTTGGACAAGGAGTTCCTGTAACAGTGAGGTGTTCTGCAGATGGCTTTAACTTTTAGAGCTTTCTATAGTATGGCTCCATCAGCAAGGGCCATTCACATGCACAGCCTTAATAAGCTAATGATGAGGTCCCCCTCAACGGCTTTACCAACCAAGCCGGACTGGATGTGTATTGGCTCCTGATAGAAGTGTGTGTGTGTTGTTGTATGCACTAGGGTTCTGGGTAGGGTGGGGGGTGGGTACAATAATATACACATCAAACATGTCTATAGATTTCATCATGACGTTAAAAATATTCAACTTTTGTATAATTTCAATCAAGTTGCAGTCCAAGCCACAACATCAAAGCATTCTAAACAAATATACCATGAACCACCAGCCCTTAAAATACCCTCAACCTCTCAACCTTCCAGTATGGTAAAAATCCCCAACATTTTCTGGTGGGTGGATGTTATTTATTTAAGTTATGATGTATTGTACAAGGAAGTGGTTTCCCTTTTTATAGTGCTAATGTGCTGTGCTTCCTTGTGAGCTAATCACAGCAATCACTTTTTTTCAGTGGTGTGATGAAAATATGGATATCAATCTCACATCTGTGTGTAAAGCACAGAACTGGAGTCAGGACATAGTTAGCTCAGCATAAGGAGTGAAAGCAGGGGGAAACAGACTGGCTCTGTCCAAAGGTCAGAAGTACACCTACCAACACCTCTAAACCTCAATAATTAATAGCTCATATAAATATTAATTATTGAGCTTTTGTTTTATAATCCTGCCTGACCTGATTTGTCACACTAATCTGGTTTCTTGTATAAATGTAGTTGTAGTTCCACTATGTGTATGTGTTAGTCTGCATGTGTGTTTTGCAGTAGAAACTTAAGATCATACCTCCGGGTCATCTTAACCACTGTCAATGAATTTACTTATAAAAGCATTAGAAATAAATCTGACTTGGCCTAAAAGTTGCATGTTTTCATCTGCTAATGTTTTCTGTCTCTACCAGAGGGCCTGTTGGATTTTGTGTAGCAGCCATGGGCAGCAAGACTCTGCCAGCACCAGTCCCTCTCCACCCGTCCCTCCAGCTGGCCAACTACTCCCTCCTCCAGAGCTCCACAGGCCTCCAGCTGCCAGCAGATCATTTTCACAGCATCTACAGCTTCAGTGCCTTACATGCCATCCATCTCCACCAGTGGACCCTCGGTTACCCACCTTTGGCCCCGCCCCGCTGCACCATCTCCAAGCTGCCTGCCCAGTTCTCCTCCATGGCCTCCATCCCTATATTTCCTCACCTCCTGCAGCCCAAGCAGGACTCAGCGATGCTGCTGCAGAGCTCCAAGAACAAGCCCCGCTTTGACTTTGCCAACCTGGCAGCAGCAGCCACCCAGGAGGATCATCTGAAGGCGGAGGACCTGAGCATGACGGGTGTTGCTGCTGCCGCTGCAGCACAGGCTTCATCTCACCACCAAACCTCAGCCAGCCTGGGATGCCTCCTGGATGTGACCAAACTCTCCTCACCGGAGCGCAAGTCCAGCCGAGGTCGACTGCCCTCCAAGACCAAGAAAGAGTTTGTCTGCAAGTTCTGTGGCCGCCATTTTACCAAATCCTACAACCTTCTGATCCATGAGAGGACGCACACAGATGAGAGGCCATATACCTGTGATATCTGCCACAAGGCCTTTAGAAGACAAGACCACCTCCGGGACCACAGGTGAGAACCAGACTTTATCTAAACCTGTCAAGCCAAATAATATACAGAACAGAACACTGTGTTTGCTGATAAAGGATTACTTTCCGAAACTGTCCATCTGACAAGCACGCACACGTCATGCAGCAATTGGCTAGGCGTGGTACTAAACAAGGTCTGAAGTTCTCTCTCGAGTTCTTTTTTTCAGTCTTGATACAACTACTACTGTCAGTTTTTATGACTGCTAGTAAGCGTGTGCCGTTTTAACTGAATTTCTACAGAATCATCAAATCCGCTACTACTATGCAAATAAGAAAAACAGTTGCTTGTGCTAATTCTCCAGTCGGGTGGCCGCTCAGCCTCAGAGGGGGTATGAACACTGTTGCATTTACACATGTTTGGGTGACACTTTGTATCCGTTTGAAGCATAATGAACCCTTTAGCCTGCATATCTCTGAGTGAACTAGACCACATATTTTAACTTACACAGCACATTTTTGCCTCCTGTTTTTCCCAACACTTACAATAACCATAAATACCTGTATTTACTATAAAGTTGTACTACTGGGTAGTTGAATAGAAATATAACGTGCCAGTTCTCTATATACGATTAAGTGCTGGCTCAATATAAAATGGAAGAAAAGAGACTTGAAGTAAAAATACGCTTCCATGTTTATGTGCATATAGCACAAGTAAAACTCAAGCCTGTGTAGACTGTATAACTGATGTGCGTGAGACAGATGACTGGAAATGCTGCTGAAATGCCTTCTGTGTATCTTTGTCATCAACATTTTATCAGCAGTAACCTGAAATGCAGCAGCAGGTTAATGAGCTTGGATTAGGGTGAAGAAAATGTCCCATTAGGCAGAGCAGGTTTAAAGATCTTATACCATAGGTATGGTAGATGGGATTATTTAGACCAATCACAATAATTACACTTTGCTAAATCTAAACAGACAGAGTCGTGTATTTAACCAGTAAGAGTTTGTTTATTTGGTGGGTTTTTACATAGAATGTTGTCACTGTAACAAGAATCCACAAGATGTTGAATGCTTCCAAATGACTGCTCATTCAGATGTTTTATGTGTAGTGTGGTTGCTGGTTACATTGACTAATCATGTGGTGCATAAATAGTGACTAAGTCAACCTTGGTGGACATGATGAAAGGGTCATGAAGCCTGACATAACCTACGTTGACCCATTCAGTACTAATGATGATGATCTGAAATCTGACATGATTCTTCCTAAATACTAACTGGCTGCTCTTTTGTGTTCCCCCTACAGGTACATTCATTCCAAAGAAAAGCCCTTCAAATGTCAGGAGTGTGGGAAGGGCTTCTGTCAGTCCAGAACTCTGGCTGTCCACAAAACATTACACATGCAGGTCAAGGAACTGAAGCCAGCCAAGATCAAGTGATTTACTCTGCCAGCAGGGAAGGGACGGGGACACTGGAAAAACACAACAAAAGACAACAACAGTCAAACAACAACCAAAGACTTTTTCATCTCAGCTGTTGGAGGCAGAGCCCTCAGCTTCTATGGGAATACTTCTCAAGGATTAAATATTTCACCAGCCAGTTCTTAAAGAAATAATACAGAAATAAGCCTTAGTGGAGAAGTGTATGCTTGGTTATCAAAGCCTGACTTGGCAGAGAACCCAGTGGATGTGTGGAATGTGAAATGGACCTTAAGAAAAAAACCCTTGTGGGTGCTCAGTGCAAATTCTTTGCTCAGAAGTTTTTTAATCCAAAGACTTTATAAAAGGGACACAACTCTTATGCAATTTTTAAAAATTTTTTTTTTTACAAAAACTGAGAATGATCAAGCCATGTTAGCATAGACACATTTTCCTCCTTTCAATATCACATTCCAATGTTATTTTTGTACAGATACATTATATCAAAAATGTATTTTTGCACTTTAACTTGATTATTGATTATTTACATATATCACTGGATTTCTTAAACTTATTTTCAAAATGAATAATCATTTCTAAATAAATATTTTACTGTAACTGGTTGGCTGTGTGTCTGAGTTTGTCTGAGTGACATGTTGCTATATGAGTAAAGAATTTAGGTAGGGTGGTCGTTTGTACATATAATTCAGTTCATCACATACTCTTTTCATCATGATCATGACAATGATGATGAGCGCTCCCAGGCCAGATGAGATATATAAATCTCTCCAGCGTGTTCTGGGTCTACCCCGGGGTCTCCTACCAGTTGGACGCAACTGGAAAACCTCTAAGGGGAGGCGTCCTGATCAGATGCCCGGACCACCTCAACTGGCTTCTTTTGATGCGAAGGAGCAGTGGCCCTACTCCGAGCTCCTTAACCTATCCCTAAGGGTGAGCCCAGCCACCCCATGGAGGAAACTCATTTCAGCTGCTTGTATCCGTGATCTCATTCTTTCGGTAACTACCCAAAGCTCATGGTGAGGGTTGGAACGTAGATTGACTGATAAATCAAAAACTTTGCCTTCCAGGTCAGCTCCCTCTTCACCACAATGGTCCGGTACAATGCCCGCATTACTGCTGATGCCGCCCCAATCTGCCTGTCCATCTCACACTGCATTTTACCCTCACTCGTGAACAAGACCCCGAGACACTTGAATTCCCTCGTTTGGGGCAGTAACTCACTCACAACCCAGGGGAAGGACCAGACCCTAGATGAATCGGTGAGCTAAATGCTCACATCAGCACATCAGAAATTATTATTAGTTTTGCAGGCATTTGGTCATAAACCAAAGTAAAAAAGAAATTTTGACCAGATGAAAAGTCAAAGTTATTACAATTCATCCACATTCAATGATGAATTGTAATTTCACAGCAAATCATCCAATAGTTGTTGAGATATTTCAATAAAGAACTAAAGTCAAACTCATGGTGGCACTAGACGAAAAGTCAGGGATTCATACTCTGGGCACCATGAATGAATGTACAAAATTTAATAGCAATCCATCAAATAGTCGAGATATTTCAGTCTGGACCAAAGTGGTGGACCGACCCACCCACATTGCCATCCCTAGCCGATGCATGGCTAAAAATGCATTTAAATTCCGCTGAAACAAGAGCTATGTGTCAGAAACTGTGCGTGTTCAGTGCATCAGTACAAGCAAAAAATTCAGACACCTCAACATGTAATTTTAGTAATATTTTCCCATTCCACTCCTGTCATATGGACACCCACTTCCTATATCACAAGCTCTGACCACAGTTACTAACAAGTGTAGAGTAAATTACTGTCTATTATAGAGTGAATAGTGAAGGAGTGAAAGTTTTGGTTTGCTTTTTTCATACACTGCAGATCTATCCACCAGTCATGAAACATGGACATTCCCACAGAGGCAACTAGTCAGAATATCATGCACATCTTGCTGATGTTCTGCAAAACTCTTTCATATCTAAGGGTCTCTTGTACCTAGCTGTAGTTATAAGCAGTTTGTTAAGGTTTGGACAGATGATGATTCACTGGGCCCAGAAATGTCATTAAACAAGTCCACTTGAACATTTATTTTACAGACATACTGTTCCAGAGGAATTTACTCTTATGGTGGTCAAGTCACAATTATTTTTTATATTCTTTTCCAAGCACACTAAAATCCCAAAAGAGCTTCATTAAAGCTAACACCCACAGAGGCAGAAAGCACAGTAAGAGTTACCATGTGAAACGAAAGGCTTTTCAATCTCCCATCTAGCACATTCCCCATAGTCCATACATTATCGGAAACTCTTCCTCCCAGCACGGATTTAAGGTGGGTGGACTGGAAATGCCTTTACCGACTGTGATCTGGAATTGGGTGATGCAAGGTAACACTACAGAAATGGGGTTACCTGGGAGCTATGCTTGCCACTGCTAAAACAGCCATACACTGACTGAAATAAACTGAAGACCTTGCTGAACAAGATTTTGTGTGTGGACAAGAATAAGAATTAAGAATAGGAACTCATTTATTCAGGGTTTTCCTTTTATATTTGTCACTTGTTACTAAGATAGTGTGATGCTGTTGCACCTAGAATTCCAGACTTTAAGGTCTCGGAATTGTTGGGGACATTTTGTACCAAACAGCAGATTGCATTTTACAACTTTGAACATGAACAGGCACAAATAGCAGAGGTAGCTGATAGTTAAAGACAGTTTGGGAGACTCTACAGCGTCTCAGTGATGTGCTGCTCTTTTCTTTTGCATTCCAACATTTCTTATTAAAGCTGAGGAGAAAGGTGGACTTACAGATTTTAAGAAAAGATTGTCTAAGTGAACAGGTATGGCTAATCTTGTTTCACTAGTCATAGTGCACTTATGTGGTGAAATAAAATTGGAAATGTAAACAAATGGTGTATGTGTGTGTGTGTGTTTATGTGTGTTTGCATTTTTATGTGTCATGCAGGAAGAAGGCTGCTGGTCCAGGGGAAGGAGGAGAGCTGAGCGGATGGTCTGCCTGTTGCTCACTGTTTCTCTTGTATCCAGGAAGTCATCAGTCTGTCATCAACTCCCTGAGTAGCCAGGGACACACACACACACACACACACACACACACACAGAGCTGGGCAGCTTGAGATGGCAGGGGATGGTGTACGTGACAAAAAGACATCACGCTGAACACCCATGACTGCAATCCCTGACATGGAGTGAACTCTGTTGTGAAGTTTGCGGACGACACTACCATCATCGGCTGTCTTACAAACAACAATGAAAATTCATATCGGGAGGAAATCAACAATCTTGCAGAGTGGTGCACAGAGAACAACCTACTGCTCAATGTCAGCAAAACCAAGGAGCTGATAGTTGATTTTAGGAAAAAGGAGGCAAAGACACACACTCCTGTCTACAACACTCGACTCTATCACCCCTCTAAAAAAGAAGATAATAAAACAGAGGAGGTTAGCTCCATGGTATAACCCGCAAACCCGCAAATTAAAACAAACATCGCGAAAACTTGAAAGGAAATGGTGTTCCACCAATCTGGAAGAATCACGTTTAGCCTGGCAAGTTAGTCTTAAAATTTATAGGAAGGCCCTCCGTAATGCCAGAGCAGCTTACTACTCATCATTAATAGAGGAAAATAAGAACAACCCCAGGTTTCTGTTCAGCACTGTAGCCAGGCTGACAGAGAGTCACAGCTCTGTTGAGCCATGTATTCCTATAGACCTCAGTAGTAATGACTTTATGAGCTTCTTTAATGATAAAGTTCTAACTATTAGAGACAAAATTCAGCACCTCCTGCCTAAAGTTTGAGAATGGGTCGAGGCCGTTTCGGCCCCGAGAACACCTAGTCATTCGCTTTACCGGATAAAACTGCGAGAGAAACTTCCCCGAGCGCCAGCTATCCTGAGGGAAACTTCGGAGGGAACCAGCTACTAGACGGTTCGATTAGTCTTTCGCCCCTATACCCAGGTCGGACGACCGATTTGCACGTCAGGACCGCTGCGGGCCTCCACCAGAGTTTCCTCTGGCTTCGCCCTGCCCGGGCATAGTTCACCATCTTTCGGGTCCCATCGCGCTCCACCTCCCCCTCCCCGCGGGACGGACGGCCGCCCGGTGCGCCCGGCCCCTCGGGGCCCGGGATCCCGCCTTCGCTGTCACTTTCGTTGCGCCACGGGGTTTCGTGCTATCTCCCTCTGACTCGCGCGCGTGTTAGACTCCTCGGTCCGTGTTTCAAGACGGGTCGGGTGGGTCGCCGACGTCGCCGCTGACCCTTGGCGCCCCCCCGCCCCGCCCCCTTTTTTTCTTTTTCCATCGGAGGCGGGGAGGGGGGGGGTTTCGCGGGCCGGTCCCCGCCCTGGCGACGCGACGCGGTCGGGGGCGCACTGAGGACAGTCCGCCTCGGGTCGACGGTCGCGCCGGGAGCCGGGGGGCCCCGTCCCTCCTCCTCCTCCTCGCCGTCCTCCTCGCCGCCGCCGTCCTCCCCCTCCTTCTCCTCCCGAGAGAGGATAGGGAGAGGGAGAGAGCGAGCGAGTGAGCGAGAGAGAGAGAACGAGAGAGGGAGGGAGGGAGGGCGCGGCGAGCGATCGAGTCCGCGGCCCCGGGAAGCGGCGAAGTCGGGGCGAGGGGGCGCTGTAAACCGCGCGCCACCTTCGCCCCCGAACCTTTCCCGGCCGACCCGGAGCCGGTCGCGGCGCACCGCCGACGGAGGAAATGCGCCCGGCGGGGTGGCGCGTGTCCGGCCGGCCGGCGCGGGGGAGAGCTCCCCCCGCGAGTCGGTGGGAGGGGAGATCCTCCCGCACCGAGCGGCCGTCCGCGACCCGCCGAGTTGAGTCCCCCGGGCGGACTGCGCGGACCCCACCCGTTTACCTCTCGACGGTTTCACGCACTCTTGAACTCTCTCTTCAAAGTTCTTTTCAACTTTCCCTCACGGTACTTGTCGACTATCGGTCTCGTGCCGGTATTTAGCCTTAGATGGAGTTTACCACCCGCTTCGGGCTGCATTCCCAAACAACACGACTCCGAGGAGACCGGGCCCCGGCGCGACGGGCGAGCGGTCTCCCGTACGCCACATTTCCCAGCGTCCGCCGGTCGGACGGGGATTCGGCGCTGGGCTCTTCCCTCTTCGCTCGCCGCTACTGAGAGAATCCTGGTTAGTTTCTTTTCCTCCGCTTAATAATATGCTTAAATTCGGCGGGTCGTCTCGTCTGATCTGAGGTCGTAGTCGAAGGCGGAGGGTCGCGAGCGAGCGTAGAAACTTTTCTGACACCTCCCGCTTAAAACCCCAAAAGGCCGGAAGGATCGCGAGGCCCCGCTTTCGCGGTCTGTATTCGCACTGAAAATCAAGATCAAGCGAGCTTTTGCCCTTCTGCTCCACGGGAGGTTTCCGTCCTCCCTGAGCTCGCCTTAGGACACCTGCGTTATCGTTTGACAGGTGTACCGCCCCAGTCAAACTCCCCACCTGCCACTGTCCCCGGAGCGGGTCGCGGGTCCTCGTCCCGAAGTCGCGGATCCGCTTGGCGCCGAAAGCGAGAGCCCCCCGCTCGCTCGTCCCCTCCGCCTCACCGGGTGAGTGAGGAAACGACAAGAGTAGTGGTATTTCACCGGTGGCGCCCGCGGAGGGGGCCTCCCACTTATCCAGCTTGGGGGGGATAACAATGTCAGTGTGCCAGAGATATAAAAACCATGTTGATGGGACTTTATAAGTATAACATTATGTCACCCACTTACCATGGATTATAACAGTTAAAGGATAGGTTCACATTTTATCAAGTTGTCTTAAAACAATACTCACATGCCCATATTTACCAACAGTTATTGGTTGCTCTAATTGTTCATTTTTCCATACTGGCCACAAAGAGATCACATTCGGAAGAGAATTAAATGTAAGTTATGGGGGAAAATCACAGTCAGTCAAATAAAATGAGTATCTCCCAAAGTTACAGTCTCCTTACTGCAAAATTCTCTCTGTTTCCACAGACCATGTTTGCTTGCTGAGCAGCGGTGGAGGGATAGTAATACAAACAGGGAATTTAATATTTTAAAAACTGTAACGTTGGAAGATATCAACTTGATTTGTCTAACTCAGACCGCTGAAGCCTCGCATTAGCTTTGACTGAACCAGGGAAATTAATAAGACTGTAGATTTTGTCCCCCATCATTTACATTGAAATTGCTTCAAGAAGGGATGTCTTTGGAGTTAGTATGGACAGGAGGAACAATTAAAGCGATCAGTGTACATATGGGCCTGTGAGTGTTGAATGAGTGGTGAATCTATCCTTTATGCTCTCACTGTCCTTAAAACGAAGTAGTTTGTACAAAGTGTCATCCAACTATGTGTAAAGAGATGTGATGAATTGTCACATTGTGTCACATTCAATTCAGTTTTATTTATATAGCGCCATATCATAACAAAGTTATCTCAGGGCACTTTTTCGAATAGAGCAAGTCTAGACCGACTCTTTATATTTACAGAGACCCAACAGTTCCCACCATGAGCAAGCACTATGTGACAGTGGCAAGGAAAAACTCCCTTTTAACAGGTAGAAACCTTGAGCAGAACCAGGCTCAAGGTGGGCGGTCATCTGCCTCGACCGGTTGGGTTGAAGGGGGAGGGGGGGAGCGGGAGAGAGAGAGCAGGAGGAAAGAGAACATACAGCAGCACAATACAGTTCCACATAGGGATGTAAGGCAATAGATATGGTAATGGCATTGATGTTAACACCAACAGAAACAACACTAAGAGCAATACTAATAATAGCAATACTAATAACAAGAGCAACAACAGCAACAGCGGGTGCAGAGCAGGAGCATGGGGGCAGCAGGCGGCAGCAACCACAGACCCAGACTCTACAGCTCCAGAGGCAGAAATACCTGCAGAAAGCAACAGAAGGGGAGAGAGAGAGAGAGAGAGAGGAGAGAAAGCACACAACTACGGGAAGAAGTTGAATTAATAACATTGTCACACACTTGTGCACAGTCTCTCCTAGAAGGCATTCATGGTGTTGCTTTCAGTTGTACTCAAGAAAAATAACCTAAGTAGTTGTATGAAGAATGAAACAGAAGTTATAATCCTACCTTTACTTTCACACCTCCATATACCTAGCCAACTGCTTTGTAAAGTGGGCATGATTGTTGGATTGTTTGTTTTTCGGAGAGGTATCAGACTCAGTGGTGTGATGTGGGGAAGTTGAGAAAAATCTGCAATAACAATAAACTGGCAACAACCAATTGTGCTCATTTTTATTCTCTCGTGAATCAGAAGCACAAAGTTGTTTTCGACTCCACTAAACTACGTTAAAGTACTTGGAACAAAATGGAAGACAAGTTGATCATCTGTTTTGATTTTTCTATGACAGAACTTTAACAAGCTGCTGGGATTGGAACAAATGATCCTCAAACTACTTTGTTTGCCAGCTAGTGGAAATGTGAGAAAATAACTGCCCAATCAGAGCTGAACTAAAGTACATACTCAACAAACACGCTCAAAAGCTGCAAGTTTGAGAGACAAGAGACATCCTGTCTTTTTTTAAATTTCTGAACACTACATGCAAACCAGTGCTGTGATTTAGTTTATGTATTAGGAATTATACAATATATTCCACATATTCTCCACACACACTGCCTGAGCAGTAGTATTGAAGTGGAGGTTTACCGTAGAAGCTCTCTGAAGATTGAGGGAAATGACTTCCCCCCCGGCCTTGGCTTTACCTCTGTGTCCTCTGGGCATGGGGGAAATGTCATTCACTGCTACTGTCTTAACTGAATGATTTAGGAAGCGCATGAAGGGGATAAGGTGGTGCTTCACACAGTAGACGTCGCTCTGGGCCACTGACAAGTTTATGGTTTCCGACCGGCAGGGTGAGTCGGAGGGTGGCAGGATGAACGCACAGTGAACTGACAGATACAAAGCCAATGGGGACGGGCTGTTCCCCCCCAGGCTTCCTCCAGCGTGAAAGGAAAAAAGTAAAAAATAAAAAATGACAGAGCAGGATCAGAGCAGGCCAGGAAGGTGAAAGCAGGTCTTGATGAAAAGCACTTCCACGTGGTTGGTGGCCTCTTCACCCTACTACAGCAGGGTTACACAGACATAATGGCACAGGGGTCATAGTAACAGCTGCCACTAAATAGGTGATATTAATAATGATACAGGTGAACAGCCTGCACCATCATTACATGGGTCTCCATTAAAACTAGGCATTGGATGCTACGGTCTTAGCATGTCAACAATGTAACTGTTGCCCAGGGATCAGTGGGGATAATAATGTCAGTCATCCATTTGGCAGTCAGTCCACACACACAATCATATTTGGTATGGATATTTTGGTCCTCAGAGAACAACTCCTAATGATTTTGTTGCTCCTCTGACCTTTTAGCGCCACTGTCAGGTCAAACCTTCTTGACCAACAATTTGGCTCATGGAAATGTATCTCCAAAACTAATGCATAGATTTCATTAAAAAAAAAAAAATTACTGACCTTTTCTCTAGTGCTACTGTCAGGCCAATGTTTCTACTTCTAATGGCAGCTAGCCATACAATTTACTGACAACATTCCATTTTGGACAACCAATGAGCCACCATCAGAAAAATGTCAACTTTGTACAAGTCTGAATGATCAACCAGGCAATTACCACAGGGTGTCCGGGTCAGGGCCCCCAGGTTCACTGTGTGTAAGGTCTGTGGTAATTTGATTAATCATAGATTTGTGCATATGCACCAACTACCACATTCAACTATAAAATATCAACTAAAATCTGAAATGAAAAGGGCTTTTAAAAAGGTCCTGCATTAACAATGTAATCTTGTGGCTCTGTCTTGTGTAAAAGTCCCCATGTCAAAATCTAGCAAACTACTACTATCTCCATTATTTGGGCCTATGTTGCATGTTCCTATATAAAACTGTTGAATGTATCGTTGAAAATTACAAGATACAGAGAAATGGTGGTGGTGGTAGGGATCAATAGGGCCGCAGCTCATTTTGCCCCAGGCCCCCAAATGGGTTAATCCCATTTGTTCAAAAGATGTCAAAAAACTAATGACAGGATTTCCATGGATTTCTTGGCTCCAAGAAGATGTGCTCTTTCCTTTTTGGACACTCTTCCGTTTTCCTCCCTTGCTGACATTTCAAATTTAAATGGGCTTTATTAGTGTGGTCATATTCAGATATTTTCCTTTTTTTTTTTAGACATGTCTACATAGAAGCAAACTAGTCTTATTTACTAGTCTAATCTTTTTTGATTTTTGATTGTTCCCAGGGTCCAATGACCATGTGTTTCTCTAGATATAAACTAACATTGTAAGAGATTGGTAAGGGCTATCTTGCTAAAGAATGAAGGGAGATGGATGTTTCAAATGTAGTTTAAATGATAAAAATCCGTTCAGCTACTGTGGAGATATCAATGGGTAAAATCAAAGAAACTGTCTTGCCCGCAAATTTGAAGGAGTACATTTCAAGGAGTATAACATCAGTAGGCTATCAGCTGTAGGTGAGGGATTTCAACATACTGACCCAGGGAAACATACAATGAACATTTGACCTAGGGAATAAACATTGCTGAAAACATAAAACCCTTCAAAGGTCTCTCCTTAATGTGTCATATTAAGAGGACATTGAGTTGGGGAACATAGGACCCTGGGAGTATAGAACCCTGGAAACATAGATACACTCCCAGTGGTCAGCCCCTTTCATTTTTACTGGCTCGGGCTGAAGCAGGAGTTCTATGAAAGATTTAGTGCCAGGTCAGATCATCAACTTGACAATATTACATATTATTTCTTGTACTTCAAACTCCTCGACTCATATACAGGACATTTATTAGCAAGAACATTAGTTGTTAGCTCAGTCAGCTGGGCAACACATCCACCTGGCAGTTAGCTGGTGTAAGTATTTAGTGACTAATCGCTACGTAAGAACTAGTTTGTGTGGTGCAACCTGTTTTAATTTGGTGACACATTAATCTCTACTTAGTAAAAGCCAACGTTGTCACCAGGCTAGATTTGAATTTATGAACAGCTGGTGCACTTGTTTCCAAATAAACAACTGATCAAACTCAATCTACTGAAGAAGACTGTGTGATATGGTTGAAAGCTCCAGAAAAAAGCTAGTAAGTGGGCCTTGAACTGGTATTGTTTTGTTAACTAATATTTCCAAGATCAAGGATAATTAGTTAATCTTTTAACAATGACGAAAAAGGTTCTCTAACCAGTCATTGTTTGTATCCCCTGAACCACAGGTTGTGTGCCTAAACATAACCAAACCTTAATCAAAACAGTTGAAAATCAAGAAAAGGTGATAAATCATTTTGTAAGGTAATTTGTAATGGTTCTGAAAGCCACTGACAATAGGTGGGTTTGCATCTACCTTTTTTTTAATTCGCATTTTCAATTTTCATATGAAAAAGTGGAAACGCTGAACATTCGAAAAAAAGATTCAGAATATTGCAGACAAGTTTTTATGCTTGGCATGAAATGCAAGGTTGGTGTATCGTTAAAAGCAAAACGTGACAAAGTGCAATGGAAACAGACTTAGCAAATAAATCATGACTTACATGAAGCATGTGACAAACATCCACTGAAGCCTCCACTACACTGAAGAGACAAAAAATAGCAGCAAACAAAAACATCAGATTTGTGAGGAGCGATGAGGAGATTGTAACGTTCCTCAAATGAATACATGAAACATAACATAAATGCTATATTTCCATCACATTTACTACATTGTTTTTCACTGTATGAGGTTTGACTGGCGCTCATTTAATTAAGTCATTTTGTTGTGCCCTCTTCTTCTGCAATGGTTTAAATGGCACCCAACTGGAAAATTAGTGCCACCAGCTGTTTCTCGACAAACCAACTAATAATTGCATAATGGTAGTGGATGGAAACGCACATTCATTTGCATTTTATTTTGCAGATTTTCTCAAAATTTGGTTAAAATTTGTGCTACATTTGGATGTAAACCTAGCTATAGTCAGACAATGGGTCAGACAAATAGGGGTGCCAAATCAGAAAACAATGTTGTGTCATTTTGAAAGGCAGTGAGAAACAACATATTTTGTCGTTTCATTTGTAGGACTTGATGGTAAAGTGAGAAAAATTTGAAATTACACTGCTTTTCCCCTTAAAGTGAAGTTCAGAGTTCATAAACTCTCAAAGCCGTTCTCTCAAATCGCTTAGTAATTGAGGTGATTCCAGACTCTGGTAACGACCCAAACACCATCTCTGCAATGTAATTATTAGAATTAATCATGTTCAATGTAAAGGGAGTTAGGTTAAATACTGGAATTTAATGTAATGGCCTATTTAAGCAGACACAGGACATGGGAATGTTGTGAGCAGGATGAGGAGAGGAAAACCCAGAAAGAATGTCCAAAATGAGTGCATGTATCAAAATACAGAACAGCCTGATTTTTTGTTTTTTTACCTTCTAACCTCTGAAATAACTCTGCGCCATTTAGCTATCCCCATGGTACTGATAGAGTTTTCTGCACTGGGCCACACTATAAAGTATGTTACAATAAAGATCAAGAGAAACCTCACTGCAGGAAATGGAAAAGTGCCCAGTGTTCTGGTACCTCAAGCGATATTTATAAAGCTTAAAAATGTATCCCCAATTTAACGCTCTGCATTGGGGTCTGATCCTCTTGCAGCTATTGCACAGTTCCACAGCAAATATATTGTCATGTCTTACACACTTATTTAGTTCATAAAATGTACATTTATTACTGTTAAACAAGCCCCAAAATAATTTGTAAATCATTTCAGTATGCCTAAGGCCCAAAAAATGTGAGTCAGTGCCAGAGGGTGGGAGGGCAGTTCCTTTCGTGCAACAGTCAAGAATTGTGCAGCAGGAACTCCCTGCTGCTATTTGTTGTACAATTTCACATTTTATAGTGATCACATACAGGTCAATGCATCTTATACAGTGTGCTCTGTCCCAGTGGCATATATACTTATTCTAAATTTGAAGATGTAGTGTGTTCACACTGTCAAAAAAGATTAAATGATGTGTAGTCAAAACAGCATAGCTGCTTGATTTGGTGATGTGGTGTTGATGGATAACATTCCAAGACGCAATGCACAACAGACAGAGGAGAAGATTCTTCCAGCTTGGAAACAAGTTATGAAAAAATAAACAAAAAAACAAAAACTTTGTGTTTTCAGTAATGACATGAATGCCATGCCAAATTTTGGTTTTATGAATAATGTGTATTTCGTTTGGCATTAGATAGATGGAGTACTTCTTGGGCAATTGCGGTAACGGTAGTTGAGTCACATAAATCACAAAACATAGAACAAGGACACTTAGAGGTAAAAGAAAACTGTCTTAGTTATATGAGAAACTAATTAATTGTAACACCAGTCCTGATTTTATCCTAATGATACTTAATAAATAAGTTAAAGTGAAACAAGACATTTTCTATGGTTTAATCCTGTAAAATGAATTGACAGATATTGCTAAGAAAAGAAACGGTGATCACAACATTTCAAGACAAAGAAATACAAGTTTTTCATAAACAATGTATAAATCATAGATAATTGTAAAGAAAAAAACATACCATGGTGTCTAAATCTACTTATGCATGCTGCTTTTAAATATTCTTTATACCCAGTGGGTATAAAAGAATGGCTGAATGGATCAATCAATAGATCAAGCAACAGAATATATGCAAGTATGGATTTTGTAACAGAACTCAATGTAACAGATGACTCCTATGCTAACTTTAGTCCCTCCCAAATTGATCATCTTGTTGATAGTGCTGCAGGCTCACTACGAATAACACTCGACTCTATCGCCCCTCTAAAAAAGAAGATAATAAAACAGAGGAGGTTAGCTCCATGGTATAACCCGCAAACCCGCAAATTAAAACAAACATCGCGAAAACTTGAAAGGAATTGGCGTTCCACCAATCTGGAAGAATCACGTTTAGCCTGGCAAGATAGTCTTAAAATTTATAGGAAGGCCCTCCGTAATGCCAGAGCAGCTTACTACTCATCATTAATAGAGGAAAATAAGAACAACCCCAGGTTTCTGTTCAGCACTGTAGCCAGGCTGACAGAGAGTCACAGCTCTGTTGAGCCATGTATTCCTATAGACCTCAGTAGTAATGACTTCATGAGCTTCTTTAAAGATAAAATTCTAACTATTAGAGAAAAAATTCAGCACCTCCTGCCCTCAGTTGGTACTGACTTATCTTCAAACACAGGAACCTTAGAAACAACTGTAAAACCTGTACATTTAGACTGCTTTTCTCCCATCAACCGTAATCAACTAACTTCCATGATTTCCTCATCTAAGCCATCAACGTGTCTCTTAGACCCCGTCCCAACTAGGCTGCTTAAAGAAATTTTACCCTTAGTTAGCACTTATGTACTAGATATGATCAATCTGTCCTTATTTAAAGGCTATGTGCCACAGTCCTTTAAAGTAGCTGTAATTAAGCCTCTTCTTAAAAAGCCCACTCTTGATCCAGGGATTTTGTCAAATTATAGACCTATATCTAACCCTCCTTTTCTCTAAGGTCCTTGAGAAAGCAGTCGCCAATCAGTTGTGTGACTTTCTACACAACAACAACCTGTTTGAGGATTTTCAGTCAGGATTTAGAGTGCATCATAGCACAGAGACAGCACTGGTGAAAGTTACAAATGACCTTCTAATTGCATCAGACAAAGGACTTGTCTCTGTACTTGTCTTACTAGATCTTAGTGCTGCATTCGATACCATTGACCATCACATTCTATTACAGAGACTAGAACATTTTATTGGCATTAAAGGTACTGCACTAAGCTGGTTTAAATCCTATTTATCAGATCGATATCAGTTTGTACACGTTAATGATGAATCCTCTATGCACGCCAAAGTTAGTCACGGAGTTCCACAAGGTTCTGTGCTTGGACCAATTCTATTTACCTTGTATATGCTTCCTTTAGGCAATATTATTAGGAAGCACTCCATAAATTTTCATTGTTATGCAGATGATACCCAATTATATTTATCGATCAAGCCAGATGAAACCAATCAATTAGCTAAACTTCAGGCATGCATGCCTTAAGGACATAAAAACCTGGATGACCTGCAATTTTCTGATGTTAAACTCAGACAAAACCGAAGTTATTGTACTTGGCCCCGAACACCTTCGAAACACATTATCTAAAGATATAGTTTCTCTAGATGGCATTGCCCTGGCCTCCAGCGAAACCGTAAGGAATCTTGGAGTTATCTTTGATCAGGATATGTCCTTTAACTCCCAAATAAAACAAACTTCAAGAACTGCCTTTTTTCATTTACGTAACATTGCAAAAATCAGGCACATCCTATCTCAAAAAGATGCAGAAAAACTAGTCCATGCATTTGTTACGTCTAGGCTGGACTATTGCAACTCTCTATTATCAGGCTGCCCCAATAAATCCCTTAAGACTCTCCAGCTGATTCAGAATGCTGCGGCACGTTTACTGACAAGAACCAGAAAAAGAGAACATATTTCTCCAATATTAGCTTCTCTACACTGGCTCCCTGTAAAATCCAGAATAGAATTTAAAATCCTTCTCCTCACCTTCAAAGCCCTAAATGGTCAGGCACCATCATATCTTAAAGAGCTCATAGTACCCTATTACCCCACTAGAGCACTGCGCTCCCAGAATGCAGGGTTCCTTGTGGTTCCTAGAGTCTCTAAAAGTAGAATGGGAGCCAGAGCCTTCAGCTATCAAGCTCCTCTCCTGTGGAACCAGATCCCAGTTTGTGTACGGGAGGCGGACAACCTCCTCACATTTAAGAGTAGGCTTAAGACTTTCCTCTTTGATAAAGCTTATAGTAGGGCTGACTCAGGTGACCCCTGAGCCACCCCTTAGTTATGCTGCTATAGGCCTAGACTGCCGGGGGACTTCCTATGATGCACTGAGCTCCTTTCTCCTCCTCTTCCTCTCCATCTGTACGCCCTCATATCCCATCAATGCTTGTTATTAATCCAACTTCTTCCCGTAGTTGTGTGCTTTCTCTCCTCTCTCTCTCTCTCCTCCACTTCTGTTGCTTTCTGCAGGTGTTTCTGCCTCTGGAGCTGTGGAGGTCTGGGTCTGTGGTTGCTGCCGCCTGCTGCCCCCGTGCTCCTGCTCTGCACCCGCTGATGCTATTGCTGTTGTTGCTGTTATTAGTATTGCTATTATAATGTTGCTCTTAGTGTTGTTTCTGTTGGTGTTAACATCAATGCCATTACCATATCTATGCTGTATTGAGCTGCTGTATGTTCTCTTTCCTCCTGCTCTCTCTCTCCCGCTCCCCCCTTCCCCTTCAACCCAACCGGTCGAGGCAGATGACCGCCCACCTTGAGCCTGGTTCTGCTCAAGGTTTCTACCTGTTAAAAGGGAGTTTTCCCTTGCCACTGTCGCATAGTGCTTGCTCATGGTGGGAACTGTTGGGTCTCTGTAAATATAAAGAGTCGGTCTAGACCTGCTCTATTCGAAAAAGTGCCCTGAGATAACTTTGTTATGATATGGCGCTATATAAATAAAACTGAATTGAATTGAATTGAATTTTTATAACACACACACGTATTTATATATAAATAAAAAATTTAAAAATTCAGAATTTAATTATGGACAATGTTGTGAAGGCTTTAAAACAGCATTTAGACCTTCATGGTGGGAAATAAAATGGTAACAGTTTATTTAAGTTGTCTGTAATTTTCTAATAATTTAGTATGAATTATAAGGAAAGTAGAGAATATTCTGACAAGTAATTTTAGGTAGTGTAGTTTACAAACAATTGTTGATTTCCAGAGGAATAACCTTGGAAAAAAAGCTCAATTTGAGTAACAGCTAACTCAGTCAAGAAAATCTGAGAAATACAAATATATATATTTAAATGTTGGCACACACACACACACACACTTATGCTTTGACTTATGACCTTGGTATTTCTACAGATTTAAGTGAATTTATAGTTCTACAGTTCCTGTGTGAAAAATAATTAAACACACAGACTGATCACGTATGACACATCCATCTAGGTGCTATAAAAGGGGGCAAATATAAATCAAAACCTCAGTACCAAATCCATATGTCTATGGTGGGTCTGCATTCATCCCCTTGCATGGAGTATAAACTCAGCTTTAGTCATTGGTGGAGGAAGTATTCAGATCTTTTACTTAAGTAAAAGTTGTAATACCACACTGTAAATGCCTCGCATTGAAAATGTCACTTAAGTACACAAGTATTATAACTGTATTTAATGTATAAAAAGTAAAAGTACTCAATTTCAGAAAAAAATGGATGATATATATTATATTAATGCTAATGACTTATTGTGTAAGTAGAATGTTACTGTTGTAGTCAATAATGTTAACATTTTGTTGGGTAGTTTAATCTATACCATTCATCATATATTATAAACTGATTATATGTTTTGTATTTGACTAAAGATGTCAAATAAATGGAGTAAAAACTAAAATATTTACCTTAAATGTAGCGGAGTGAAAGTATAAACTGGAATAAAATAAAATGGAAAAACTCATGTAAAGTACAAGTTCATCAAATATGTACTTTAGTACAGAGCAAATGTATAGTTACATTCCACTACTGGCTTTAGTGGAGTGCATCCTGGATTTTCCCCCTGATATTGTCCCTTTCTGTCCTGTCTAATCCCACTTGAATTAATGACAAAAATGTTTAACATATTCAGGTGGATGCAGGAAATGGGTAAAAACCACAACCAAATATTCTAAAAGACTGACTGACTAAAGTGGGAATCACAATAAAAACAGATGGTAGCAGGCAAAAGTTGTCTATGTACCTAAACATGGAGAAAATAAAAGAACATCTTACTAACACAAATACAAACAAGTGAGTAGTACTGATGTTTTCCATAAGCCACTTTCTCTTTGTACTGCCAGGCATTAACAGTTTTCATATAATACAAAAAATAGCTCTAAAACAGTAATGTAAAAGAAATGACCTAAAATCACTCATGGTCTCTTTGTGTTTGTGCTTCAGCAGCTGTATATTTCCAGCTTAAGCAAGCTGCTGGTCATAAAACTTTCCTATTAACTATTCATATTCCAATTGTTCTCCTTTGCAACTAAACAAATATTAAATGGAAAACTAATCTTTGCCCAAACAGAAGAAATGTTTGAATCTTTAGCTGTTCAAATGCAGGTCACACAGCAAAGGCAACACCCAAATGATTTAATGGCACGTTACATTCAATGTTGACTCACTAAAGACTTGATCATAAATGATATGTGGTCAGTTACAAGGGAAAATGTCACTCTCAATTGTAAAAGAGCAGAACCTGGTGCCCAGATCCATATTTACTGGCTGCAACACCCTGCCTGTGGGGTACAATGCGTTTCTTTCTGTTTCTTCACTTCACTGTGCTCATAGAGTAACAAAGGTTTTTTTTTTTTTTTTTATTGTTTTACAATTGAGAAATAAAACACTGGGTCATTGAAGTCTTCTTACTGAGATCTTTTTGCTTCTAGTAGCTACTTTGAGTATGTATTCAACTGCCCTCTTTGACTTAAACCGCACGATTATATCAGCTATCTGGAGAGACATGACTGTCTCCTCTTTTCAGGTTGTGTGTGATGTGGATACAAATCACCATTACAAAAACATTCATATGAGCATTTCTGGTCTGCCAACACTATGGTTTAGGTTTGGTTAGGATTAGGCATAAAATGACTTGGGTAAGGATAGAGAAACATAGTGGTTTTCTTTGGAGGGAAGTCTCATTTTAGTAGATATGATGGGTGTGACAGAAGTACGATAAGAAATCATCTCAACAAGGCTTGGTCAGAACAATGCTACCCTACAGAAAAACAAGTGTCCTCATCCTTAGGTCCTACTGTTTATCTCTTGAGAACGAAACATAAATTATAGCTCAGAATAAGAACTCGGTCTTATAATATACTCTAGCATGGAGGTTCATTTTGATATATTTGCTTGTCACCAATGCATGCATAACAAGCAGTTGAAACGCAAGCAGTTCAGAGAAGTTACAATTTTGAACAACAAACATTTTGAGGTTGTTACAATGTTGCTCATGTTACGATCATGGCAGAAGGTCTGGCAGCGGCTACATGCTCTATTAGTTTCCTCATGACTTTTCTTCTTCTTCATTGTTCTACATTCAATTCAGTTTTTTATTCAGTTTTATTTATATAGCGCCATATCATAACAAAGTTATCTCAGGGCACTTTTTCGAATAGAGCAGGTCTAGACCGACTCTTTATATTTACAGAGACCCAACAGTTCCCACCATGAGCAAGCACTATGCGACAGTGGTAAGGAAAAACTCCCTTTTAACAGGTAGAAACCTCGAGCAGAACCAGGCTCTAGGTGGGCGGTCATCTGCCTCGACCGGTTGGGTTGAAGGGGAAGGGGGGGAGCGGGAGAGAGAGAGCAGGAGGAAAGAGAACATACAGCAGCACAATACAGTTCCACATAGGGATGTAAGGCAATAGATATGGTAATGGCATTGATGTTAACACCAACAGAAACAACACTAAGAGCAACATTATAATAGCAATACTAATAACAGCAACAACAGCAATAGCATCAGCGGGTGCAGAGCAGGAACACGGGGGCAGCAGGTGGCAGCAACCACAGACCCAGACTTCCACAGCTCCAGAGGCAGAAACACCTGCAGAAAGCAACAGAAGGGGAGGGAGAGAGTGAGAGGAGAGAAAGCACACAACTACGGGAAGAAGTTGAATTAATAACAAGCATTGATGGGATATGAGGGCGTACAGATGGAGAGGAAGAGGAGGAGAAAGGAGCTCAGTGCATCATAGGAAGTCCCCCGGCAGTCTAGGCCTAAAGCAGCATAACTAAGGGGGGGCTCAGGGGTCACCTGAGTCAGCCCTACTATAAGCTTTATCAAAGAGGAAAGTCTTAAGCCTACTCTTAAATGTGAGGAGGGGGTCTGCCTCCCGTACACAAACTGGGATCTGGTTCCACAGGAGAAGAGCTTGATAGCTGAAGGCTCTGGCTCCCATTCTACTTTTAGAGACTCTAGGAACCACAAGGAACCCTGCATTCTGGGAGTGCAGTGCTCTAGTGGGGTAATAGGGTACTATGAGCTCTTTAAGATATGATGGTGCCTGACCATTTAGGGCTTTGAAGGTGAGGAGAAGGATTTTAAATTCTATTCTGGATTTTACAGGGAGCCAGTGTAGAGAAGCTAATATTGGAGAAATATGATCTCTTTTTCTGGTTCTTGTCAGTAAACGTGCCGCAGCATTCTGAATCAGCTGGAGAGTCTTAAGGGATTTATTGGGGCAGCCTGATAATAGAGAGTTGCAATAGTCCAGCCTAGACGTAACAAATGCATGGACTAGTTTTTCTGCATCTTTTTGAGATAGGATGTGCCTGATTTTTGCAATGTTACGTAAATGAAAAAAGGCAGTTCTTGAAGTTTGTTTTATTTGGGAGTTAAAGGACATATCCTGATCAAAGATAACTCCAAGATTCCTTACGGTTTCGCTGGAGGCCAGGGCAATGCCATCTAGAGAAACTATATCTTTAGATAATGTGTTTCGAAGGTGTTCGGGGCCAAGTACAATAACTTCGGTTTTGTCTGAGTTTAACATCAGAAAATTGCAGGTCATCCAGGTTTTTATGTCCTTAAGGCATGCTTGAGGTTTAGCTAATTGATTGGTTTCATCTGGCTTGATCGATAAATATAATTGGGTATCATCTGCATAACAATGAAAATTTATGGAGTGCTTCCTAATAATATTGCCTAAAGGAAGCATATACAAGGTAAATAGAATTGGTCCAAGCACAGAACCTTGTGGAACTCCGTGACTAACTTTGGCGTGCATAGAGGATTCATCATTAACGTGTACAAACTGATATCGATCTGATAAATAGGATTTAAACCAGCTTAGTGCAGTACCTTTAATGCCAATAAAATGTTCTAGTCTCTGTAATAGAATGTGATGGTCAATGGTATCGAATGCAGCACTAAGATCTAGTAAGACAAGTACAGAGACAAGTCCTTTGTCTGATGCAATTAGAAGGTCATTTGTAACTTTCACCAGTGCTGTCTCTGTGCTATGATGCACTCTAAATCCTGACTGAAAATCCTCAAACAGCTTGTTGTTGTGTAGAAAGTCACACAACTGATTGGCGACTGCTTTCTCAAGGATCTTAGAGAGAAAAGGAGGGTTAGATATAGGTCTATAATTTGACAAAATCCCTGGATCAAGAGTGGGCTTTTTAAGAAGAGGCTTAATTACAGCTACTTTAAAGGACTGTGGCACATAGCCTTTAAATAAGGACAGATTGATCATATCTAGTACATAAGTGCTAACTAAGGGTAAAATTTCTTTAAGCAGCCTAGTTGGGACGGGGTCTAAAGACACGTTGATGGCTTAGATGAGGAAATCATGGAAGTTAGTTGATTACGGTTGATGGGAGAAAAGCAGTCTAAATGTACAGGTTTTACAGTTGTTTCTAAGGTTCCTGTGTTTGAAGATAAGTCAGTACCAACTGAGGGCAGGAGGTGCTGAATTTTTTCTCTAATAGTTAGAATTTTATCTTTAAAGAAGCTCATGAAGTCATTACTACTGAGGTCTATAGGAATACATGGCTCAACAGAGCTGTGACTCTCTGTCAGCCTGGCTACAGTGCTGAACAGAAACCTGGGGTTGTTCTTATTTTCCTCTATTAATGATGAGTAGTAAGCTGCTCTGGCATTACGGAGGGCCTTCCTATAAATTTTAAGACTATCTTGCCAGGCTAAACGTGATTCTTCCAGATTGGTGGAACGCCATTTCCTTTCAAGTTTTCGCGATGTTTGTTTTAATTTGCGGGTTTGCGGGTTATACCATGGAGCTAACCTCCTCTGTTTTATTATCTTCTTTTTTAGAGGGGCGATAGAGTCGAGTGTTATTCGTAGTGAGCCTGCAGCACTATCAACAAGATGATCAATTTGGGAGGGACTAAAGTTAGCATAGGAGTCATCTGTTACATTGAGACATGGAACTGAATTCAATGCCGATGGAATCACTTCCTTAAATTTAGCTACAGCACTATCAGATAGACATCTAGTGTAGGAATGTTTGCCTAATGGCGTGTAGTCCAGTAATAGGAATTCAAAAGTTAATAGAAAATGGTCTGATAAAAAAGAATTCTGTGGAAAGACTATTAGATGTTCAATTTCAATCCCATAAACAAGAACAAGGTCGAGGGTGTGGTTAAAACAGTGAGTGGGTTTATGTACACTCTGACAGAAGCCAATCGAATCTAGTAATGAGATAAACGCAGCACTAAGGCTATCATTTTCTACATCCACATGAATATTAAAATCACCTACAATAATTATTTTATCCGTTTTAAGGACTAAACCTGATAAGAACTCTGAGAATTCAGATAAAAATTCAGAATACGGTCCAGGAGCTCGGTACACTATAACAAATAGAATTGGCTGTACTGTTTTCCAGGTTGGGTGTGAAAGGCTAAGAACAAGGCTTTCGAACGAGTTATAATTTAGTTTCGGTTTCGGTTTGATTAATAGGCTTGAGTCGAAGATGGCTGCAACTCCACCTCCTCGGCCTGAGCCTCGAGGAATGTGAGTATTAATGTGACTGGGGGGAGTGGATTCATTTAGGCTAACATATTCACCTTGACACAGCCAGGTTTCAGTAAGACAAAATAAATCAATATTATGATCTGATATTAGATCGTTTACTAGAACAGCTTTAGATGAGAGAGATCTGATGTTTATGAGTCCACATTTAATTCTCCTATTTTGTTGTACTGTTGCAGTGGTGGTTTTACTTTTTATTAGGTTTTTATGTGCAACTCTTCTTCTGTTTACTTTTGATTTAAATAATTTAAGTGGTCTGGGGGCAGACAACCTCTCTGTGGAGTTTAGGGTGGGTAACTGCTCTACATTGTGGTTTGTTCAGAGTCTGCTGCTGACCTTACTTCACACCCTGATCTACTGACCCCAACGTTCATGGTTCTTGCAAACGTGCAGTCTTAATTTCTGGGAATGTGCACACAGAATTAAAAGTATGTATATCAGCGCTCTTACAGTAAACAAACAACACAATGACAATTTTTCTCCTCTTTGTACCTTGTCAGTAGTGATTAAAAAAAAAATAAACGGCCATGGGGTTATAACAATGTGCTCTGCAAGTCCAAAAAGAACACACACACACAGTTTACAGTTACTCGTTGTCGCAATTAATGTCACATCTCTTTTGATTCGACCAGAACGAAACTGAGGCAGAAAAAAATAAAATAAAAACAACGGAACTAAGGCAGCCACAGCTCAGTTAGTCCTTATTTATTTCTGACAGACATATTCTTACATTTACACTAGTTGTAGAAATAGTGTACTTGAGATCGTGTACTAAGCGGTCACACAACGGTGGTTATCAACTCTGTAAGTCAACCCAGGCTTTCTTAATCTAGCCATGAGTGTGTTCACATAAAAGGGGCGGTGTTTGCAGCATGTGTCCAATCATAAACATGACAAGTGTACTGGCAGCAGAACAGCATACTTTACCAACGAAGAGGAAACTATAATATTAGAGAAATACAAAGAAATTAAACACATCATCCAGGCTAAAAGCAACACAGCTGCAGCTGCCAAACGCAGGAAGGAAAGCTGGCAAAAAAATCGCAGACTGTGTGAATGTGTAAATTAACAGGCTTATATCACTGCCCCATTAGTAGTATTCTATTAAATTAATGTGTTGCTTAGATGTATTCTTATGGCATGTATGACAATTTTATCCTTATTCTTTCAGCTGCAACCCCGGTGGTGTAAAATGCACTTGGGAGCAAATATAAAAATAAATATAAAAATATAATTCAAAGCAGTAGGTAGGCTTACTTTCATCTCTTATAAGTACAACACAAGTACAAGGCTTTAGTGCTTCAGTCAGTCTCTGTTGTAGGATGATATCTGGATACAAAAGCACAATGAAACGGACAGGAACCATCATTGCAGATCCATCACACCCTGGACACAACCTGTTCCAACTACTCCCCTCTGGCAGACGCTACAGATCTCTGTTCTTGTGTCTGGTTGTTTTGGCGTACAGTTTGTACCCACAGGCCATCTCTCTGATGAACAGTTAACATCAGTCACATAGTGTCAGGAATAATCCCTGTGAATAACCCTGTAACAAACTTCCACTGTACCTGTAAATTATATCTTCCCATTGCTTAAACAGTTTTTAAACATGTAAATATCAAACACAAATCTACACACGCTGTGCATACTGTATATAGTGTCATATACACCTACCTCATGTATATAAAGCAACCTGTTACATGAATCATATTTATTCCAGCACCTTTTGCACTCTGCATCATTGCACTATTGTCAGTTTACAAATGTCATTGTTGCTACCTACCTACATACACTTTAATATACATTTATATCTGTACATAGTAGTTTAATGTTTGTTTACCTTGTCAAGCTTGTTGTGAGTCAAATTCCTTGTATGTGTACACATACCTGGCCAATAAAGCTGATTCTGATTCTGAAATGGCTTTGACATTGCTTGCAAGAAGCTGACACAGATAAGTCAGTCCCTCCGACGAGAATCTATATTTCTCATATAAAAAGGAGCCCCTCTCACAATCTGCACACTGAGCTCCACGGGATCTTGTAATGGTGATGCCATTTTCCAAGAGAATTGATTGGTCAGTAGGCTGTAATGACTGGGATAGACAAAAACCAGGAACAGGACTCAAATGCACGACCCAGAGACAGACGTAGAGTAAAACAGTCTTTACTTGCCAAAAAGGGTTTCGGTACACAAAGTCCACACAGGTAATAAGTCCAGCAGGGAGAAGACAAGGCCGTAGTCCAACACAAGCAAGATCATAAACCGGAAAATCAATACACAAGGAAAATGAACGTTAGAATGCTAGACACAGGGGTACTGAGACGAACTGGAAACAAGAGAGATGAAGAACACAGGTATATATACAAAATGGAAGCAGATAGGATAATGTGGATCAGGTGACTAATTAAACACAGGTGAGACACAAAACTGGCGGGAAAACAGACAAAGACAGGAAGTAAAACCAGAACATACACAGAAGATGAAGAGTCTATCAAAATAAAACAGGAAAAGGACCTAGAGAACAGAACGGGATGTTACATAGGCGGTGCTTTTGCACGCGTTGATCTGTTATCTTGAACATAGCCTGCTCCGTCAAGTTACCATGACGATGTAACCCGGTAAGAAGTGAACCACTGTCGTAACCATGAAAACCCAGAGTTAAACCTGAAGTTACCTCGCTAACCCCAAATCCTGCTTCATAGTACAGGCCTCTGGAAAGCGAGGAAGGATGAACCACGCCAACACATGCACAGACAAACAGGAACATAGAGGGAGACAGACAGGGGAGCACTGGAAACACAGGGAAGGGGAAAACACAAGGAAACACTGGGGACTCAGCTGGGGGTATGGCCACATAGGTCTCATTTTATATGTATTTTATTTACCTTTGGAAATCCTAAAGGCTTCATTTCATATTTATTGCCTGTTATATTGGTCTTGTTATTAGGTGCATTACTTATGGTTGACTCTATGTATCAATTGATTCATTGCATTAATATATTGTTTTTTAATTTGGTGGCTAGGCCGGCTCCTGAGCCACATGAATGTCCTCTTGGAATATATGTTTGTGTGTTAGTGTTACTACTGTTCTGGCAGTATTGCCTGAATGGATGGTTATGCATCCATTATTATTATCAAAACATATTAGATGGACATTATCAGCTCTGTTCATGTGGATACCTGTCAGTGAAAAATAACAAACAAACAAACAAAAAAAATTTAAAAAGTAAAGACGTATACATGAACAGAAAACAAAGTAGTCTGTTGCCCATTATGACCTGTGTTTCACACAATGACTTTCAGCATCCCCCAGAGAATGGGTGTAAACTTGGTGTATTCCAGTGTGTTGAACATGTAGGTGGAGAGTATAATTAACTCTTACCCAAAACACATGATCAGTAAACTAACTGGTCTGTCTGAATCTTTTATGAAAGATTTTTTCATTTCATGACCCAGTGATTCTCACTGACTGATTTAGGTAGCTGAAACATTGTGTTAACAAACTTAATAAAGATTATAGCTGTGCTGAAAATACTGTATTTGACACCATGTTGTCTACAGCTGGCTAGTTATGAAAGAAAACTAAGAAACCATGAAATGTAAAGCACAATGTCTTTTTTTCTAGGTCTTGGAAGTATTTTAGGTAGTGTATTTTTGTTGTTTGTTTTTCTGTGAGAGGCTTCCCTACTTCCCTTAAAATAATGTAACTGGTAATTCTGGCATGTTTACTGGCAATCTGTGTAAAGCTAGCATCTGATTTACAAAGGTCAGTGTGCAAAATACAGGGGTTCTTAAAATTAAGCTAACTTACTATTTATCTTTATTGTAAAAATGTATTTTCATGTTTAAATATTGAAAGGTAAGAAGCAACACAGAAAATGTGACTGAGTGAACAGACAGCTGATGTAGCCAGCAGCTGCTGACATGGTTACCGGTGCCGGTTGTAATTCTGCGGAGCAATAATACATTCTGACTCCGCAGTTCTGCTCCTCTTCTCCATATTTGAAAACCAGATTTATATGTCCTTATTTATCCAACGGAGGACGTTTTTAGACAGTCCTTAAATCTTGAAACAAATCATGAAACGTGGTTTGGAGATTTGCTGCTATTCATGATGTCGCTGTATAAACTGTGAATCTGTCAGAACAGATCACCGGTGTCAGAAAAGCTCACAAGGTCAGTTAACAGTTAAATCCCAGTGAGTTAATGAAGGTATGCCAGCTGTGTGTAATATTACGCATAGTTTTGGAGAGGTGTGAGTGTGTGACATTGAGTTTGTCTGAGTAGGAAACACAAGTGAAAATTATTTACTGAAAACGTGGAGCTTCTAGGTAAATAGCTGAGATACTGAAACAGGAAAGGAAGGAAAAATTGTGCAAATTTCACATCTGGGCCTCTGTATTTATTTGCTGCAGACAGCCAAAGTACCGACCAGGGCAACATGTTCTCACTCCCAATGTTTCAAATACGGCAGCTTGGTCAGTGGCCTTACGCTTTCAAGCTATGATGCTGTAGGTAGCCCTCTAGCAACATTTCTGGATGCGCCCAGATAGTGTAATGTTTTGATGTGCAGTCAAAGTCAGGTGGTTTTGATTCCCATGTGAAACCAATAGTCCATGTGACTTCTTTTTAACTTAGCCTAACTATGTTAAATTAACATACATATTAACATACTTATTTTAACCCAAACCATGATCTTTTCCTAAACCTAACCAAGTAGTTTTGGTGCCTAAATCTAACCAAAGGGGGTGGAAGGGGGCCCATATGTATGCAGATTTGTGCTACACCACTTGTGCCAATGGTACATATGTTGTAGCAGGTTAGTAACATGCACTGACTACTGACTTTTGTCACTCCTTGTATGAGTGCAACACCAAGAATGAGAGACTGTCTGAAAGTGTGCACCATTATCCCCAGCTCACTCCTGTCTCTCTCCTCTCTATGACAACAGAATTTTTGTGAAAGATCAAGTGTCTGGAGCTGTGCGTTTGCAAAGTGTCCCTCAGGATGTGAAATATGTTCTTATTTGTTATCCAACCCCTTCGCTGTGGACTCTCAGCAAGTTACACTGGTTATTATTTGAGTGTACAGTGGAAACCTCTTATAGTGATCACGTCTGTCCAGGTCAAATTGATCACTATTATAACCAAATTTTTTTGCTTTTCTATCTTTCTCATGCAGATTACCATCTAATAGACATTTGTATATTTATTACATGAATATAATGAAACAGACAGCTATTTACTGAATTTTATTGACTGTTTCAATATACAGCTGTTTCAAACACTTTTCAAATTACTGTGCAAATTAAATTACTATACTAAGCTTAGTACTTACTGTAGCCAGAGGAACACCAAGTTTTGCTGCTGCATCTCGTTGGCTCGTTTTGGCAGTTTGTCATGAGCTTCAAGGAGACTACATTTTTCATTGAAAGAAAACTACTTTTTCCCGTCATGATTTCCATATGCACGCAGCACCAGCCTCAGGTAGCCAGTTGGAAGCAGACGGGGAACCATGAGGTAAAGTATCATGGGAGTAAAGTAAAAAAAAAAATAGAATTAGCAGTTTTACATTTTTTTGCCATGTCATGTATGAAAAGACACAAAGTGGACTACTTGATTACTTTAAGCAAATTATTTAAAAAGCATTTGTATAATGATTGAGCTTTTTGACCATTATAAGTGGTTGATCACTGTAACCATGATCACTATAAGCAGTTTCCACTGTAGTAGCATATGTTAGTGGTTTCTCTCATTTCTTAGAAGTTATCCTCACTCGAAAAAAAAATAAAAAACCCATTGCCTTTCATTAAAGATCACTTTTGGTTCCTGTGAATGCTACCCTCTAAAGACGACACAAGGGTTTTTGGTTTGGAAAGGTGCCAGGTCTTGTACAATAAAAACCCTTGAAATATTTTAAGCAATTGACAAGAGTTCTCCTGGTTTATGAGGACTGTTTTGTTTAGATACGTTGAACTGAGAACCCACAAAGACCTCTGTTGGACTGGCTTTTGTCTCAGCAGATCTGAGTGTTGGCGCTATGGACCGATTTAAACAGTGGCGCAACTTTAACTAATGCTGAGTTTTTAACTATTATGTTTATATCATAAGGAACAAAAATTATATCCACAGGTAAACAATGGATTTTAATGTGTGGTATGCACATTCACAGCTCATGTCTGGTTGGCTGCTGCTCAATAGGAAATTGTAGCCACAGTGATTCACTGACAAAGTGCAGATTCACTGAGGAATATTAGCTGTTCTCTTCAAGAGTGAGTAACTTATGTTTTTCTAAAAAGTTGCTAGATTTGTTGCTTGGCTTGTCTTAGAAAAAAGTCACTAAAGGGAGTTGCCATATCTAATGGCAAAAGTTAGCAACACTGGTTCAGAGCTGGTGTCACAATTTGATTAGCTTAGCTAAGCTTAAAGACTGGAAGCAGATGGAAACAGCTTACCTGCCTCTGTCCAAAGTTAACAAATACACTTTCCAACACCTCTGAAGCTCACTGATTAACATGTTGTGTCTAATTTGATTAAACTGTATACAGACTGAAATGTAAAAAAATACAATTTGTGGTGTTAGGGGGAGTTACACGAACTACTTGTCACAGACTGATACAGTTTAGAGATTTATTGATCAAAAGAAGGCATATACAGGCTCACAGGCAGGTTCTGGTACAAGTAGGCAGGCGGTAAAAGTTGCTGAAGCACTTACTGAAGAACACATAAGACATTCTGACAGGGAACAAGTGGAAATGTGCTGGTATATATCTGCAGGGCCGATGAGGAAAGTGGGAACAGGTGTGTAGGGGGGCGGGAACATCAGGTGACCAGGACTGGCAAGAAAGTCTGAGGGCATCTAGTGGATGGCTCGAGGATGGCAGGTCTGGGGAGTTGGGAGGGGAGTACATGGCCTGGGGAAAGTGAGTAGGGGCTGCAGACAGGGACAAGGAGCCAGGCCAGGCAAAACAAACAAACAAACAACTAGACAGTCCTTGTGACAGAATGGATGGATACACTGTTTGTTAATACATTTCTTAGCACATAACTCCAGCTAAAATCACAAATTGTATTTTTTCTGTTTGTTCAGATCAAACAAACAACATACAACATGTTAATCAGTGAGCTTTAGTGGGACAGAACCAGGCTAGATGTTTACTCCTACGTCCAGTCTTTATGCTATGGGTGCCTACATCCTGACTACAGCTGCGTATGTAACACACAAACATGGGATGCTATCCTTCTTTTCATTTCACTCATAGAAAGACAGTGAATATGCATATTTCCCAAAATATTGAACTTTTCTTTTAAAGATAATGGTTTTATTAAGTGTTATGGTCTTTCTGATGAGGATAGTTTCATAATATTCTATTGTCACACCTTTGCCAGAGAGCTCTAAACACTCAGATACCACCCTGTGGTATTAGCTATGCTGAGACAACATATCAGAGTACTACTAGGACAGCATAACAGAGATGAGCTGCTTTACGGCTGACCTGTGATCAGAGCTGAGCAGTGCTGTGATGTTCTGACCTCTGAGGTCTATCAAGTGTTCCCCACTTTGCTGTGGGGCACCAGTGGCCTGGCAGCACTAGTTTAATTTCATATAAAGAGTAAGGCTGCATAATGTAATAAAACTCATTGTTACACAATAAGAATAGTGTTGAAGTATTTCACAAGGAAATAGATGTGCCAGAATTGTTCTTGGATGAATGGATAGCTATTTAAAACTAACAAACAGTCAGATTTGAAATATTATCATGCTATTAACAATGGACCTCACTGTAGTTGGCATTTTAATGTTTTGTCATAGGTTATCTGACACATTTGATCAAATAATATGTAATCCATCCAATTCCTGTTCTTCCTCCGCATCCCTTTACATTACCTCCAGGAACAGACACTAACCAGTAACAGGGCCATGTTCTCTCAGAACTACTGAACTCAAACTTTCCAGAACCTCTAACAATGGCAACTGGTGGAAGGAATGAACATTCAGTGGAAAAAACACTTCCAACATGTTTGGACTCTTCAGTAAAGACAAAGACAAGGGTACAGGAAGCAGTGAGGTTTATAGGAAATGTGATCCTTTGAAATATATGAGCACTGACAATATGCTGTATGTTAAACCTTTGACCAAGTTTTTGTCTGACACCCACTACCCATAATTCCACTCATTATATTTAATCATCAAAATAAAATCAACAAACTTTTTAAACAGGAAGGTATGGAACAATGTAACAAATAATGTTTGAACATCTCCCTGATTTTGTTAGAACTAGTGTTAATTATGCCAGTGAAGGTAGTGCTGCCACATGGTTTGGTGTCTTCACTCCCTTCATAGAAAAACAACCAATCACACAAAGTAATTCTGTTGCTGATCATGTGTAGAAAGACAATAGCAGAATGATTAGTATGCTGATTAGTCATACTGCATACTCCTTGAAGCCCTTGGGATTTAGACTAAATAGACTGGATTTATTAGTCTTGTTGATACCTTTGATATAATTGCTGAAAGTTAGATGTAACAAAAAACACTGCTGCTTCATTTGTATCCCTGAACTTAACTCTCCCATCACTGTGAACCAGATGTTAGAACTGTAACACAAAGAGGAAAGGTCCATACTTAGCTCATGAGAAACCTGATTCTAATAAGTGCATTAGCATGACATTCCCATTATATCATTCTTGTGCATTTTGCAATGCCCCATGGGCTGACTCTACCCCATCAAAGACTTTGACTGGACCAGCAGCTCACTGGTCCAGCTGGAAGCCTGCCCAGCTGAGGGGGAAGTGCCTGCCTACATCAGATCCTGATATGGGAAAGCTGACAGACGGGGGTGTAGGAGTCCTAGACTCCTAATGTGGAGTCCTTAGAGATTTTTGGCAGCCATAGGCATCCAATAAATGGTGTTGGTTTGAACTCCATGGATCCCAAAAATGTTTGTTGTAATCATCCATTGCACTGTAAATATTGCAACTATGGTTAGGCCCGTGTGTCAAAGTTGAACCAGGAAATAGCTCTTTAAAATGCAGTGCATTTTTACAACATAAGTTTCATTTTCACCTTTGTTTTGTCCCCAAAAGTTGTTTAGATGAGTGGGAATACATGGACTTATTGAAACCTGTCTGTCTGATGGCTCTGTTGTACAGCTGCGTCCAGCAGTGTTGTTCCATCCCTAGCCCCAATGGAACTCTCATTCACTGCATGGGAGACAGTCTTGAAGGCATTGAAAAGTTTAAGGAAAGCAGTTGCTCTTTATCTGAGATGAGCAAAGATAGATTCAACTGGGCAAAGTGAACAACAGGGGTCAGGCTTACTGTGTATCAACTGGTTTGTGATACTTGAAGTGGGCATTTGTACCACTTCTCACAACCTGGCTCAAAAATATGTGACAAAGAGGGAGACCATGCATAGTCTGTAAAGAATAATAAACATTTTAATGAAGTAAATAAGTAAACCATACAAAAGGGTATGTCTGTTAATATGTCAGTATGTATGCAATGTCTGTGTACATGGTGAAGTGTGTATGAGTGTGAAACACAAAATACAAACAAAGGACAAATGTCAGTCAGCAGGCCAGGGAAAAGAGAGTGAGAGGATCTTGCAGGTCTGATTTATAGCCTCCTGAGCCCAGCCTGCTCAGGTGTCTTGCATCTCTAACAAGGTCTCAGCTCCACCCATGAATTGCCTGGAGAGAAAAGGAAAGGCACAGCCAAAAAGGACGGACATGAAGGGGCCAGCACAGAGGCTGTCACACACTAAAACATACATAAAGTGATAGGAAAGGGCCCGTTATTGGCCCTATCTTGAAGAGGGCCCCTGTCTCAAAATCTGGTTCTAAGAAATTAATTATTTCATGTTTGTGCCTATATGTATCATATTCCAAAATGTATGTGTACACAGAAAATAAAATCATCAACATCAGCCACATGTTAACACACACACATCCTATATTTATTTTCTATATATTTCATCCTATATGCCTATATGCAGCAAAATTTTTTTATAAACATTACAAAATGGGAAGACATTTTTCATCTTTTGTCCTACACATTTACATGCACCTGCCATGCGAAGCTCAGCATCAAAGCAGACCCGTTACCAGCAATTATCTCTAAATCACTTTTGGATCGGACCGGCCTGATTCATTAACATAAGACTTGTGACCCATAAGCTGGCTGCTAGGCAGTACAGGCAAAAAAAACTGTAGGGGCGCACAAGGAACTAAAAAATGTAACAAAAAAAAAAAATCATGCGCAGGCAGAAGCACCCTACATGTTTTCAGTAAATTATTTTCACTTGTGTTTCCTCCTGTTCAAACTAACTTGATGGCACAGACACACACTCACACTTCCCAAACTGTGCGTAATGTTACGCACAGCTGGCACAGCTTCATTAATTCTTTAAATCTTCCAACAAGACACCAGGATTTTACCACTGACCTTGTCTGCTTTCCTCAGTGACATCAGTGAACTGCTGTGAAAGATGTACAGTTTATACTTTGAAATCATTTGTAGAATAGCAACAGATCTTCAAACCCCATGTTTTATTGTTTAGTTTCAAGATTTAAAGATTGTTTAAAAACGTTTTTCCAATGGATAAATAAGAGTATAAGAGGATCATTGAGGTTTTTCAAATATGGGCTACATCAGCTGCCTGTTCAGTCAGTGACATTTTCTATGTTTCTCCTTACCTTAAACATGAAAAAAAGATTTTACAAAAAATGTTTACAATGTAGAAAATAATTCATTTTGACACACCACCCCCCGTTAAAGTTGATGTCTTCAGGGGGTTCTCTGTGTTAATTAGGGGTTCCGAGACCCCGTCAGACCCCTGCTATTTCCTCAGTGTTCATAGGTTGTGAAGAGAAAAAGGAAACTTGTTATAAATAGGGTTAGGGTTAGGGGGTTTGATAATAGTCAGTGGGAAACGTTAACTGAGTGGGGCAGCAGAGCACACATTACACTTAACAAACTGTTGTTACAGGTTGGGTCATAGTCATCTTTTTTAATAAATGCATGGCAGGACTAACCCCAAATGAGAGATCTCTTAAAAGAAGGATTATCTTGGTATCAGTGGTACTGTATAAGCATATGCACACGTGAAAAGAGAACTTAATAACAAACAGTATGTGTGGCTTATTTGCTCTCCCGCTTGTTTGCTGACTCTGCCTTTCCTCCTGTGCGGCCCTCAGCTCACTTTCTCATCCAACCGGGACTCATCCTGTGCTGCACAGAAACCGGCCAAAGGAGCCTTGCCCTGGTCCTCTTTTCCACAGTAGTCTGAACATTTACTGATCCCTAGGCAGGAGGGAGAAATCGTAGAGTGAGAGGTTCATGCACCATATATGCCGTAAGGGGAGGATACATTCTGGAGGTGGCTGAAGGCTTCCTGTACCCCGAGAGACAGCGCTGTATGAGAGAGGATGAAGCAGAGTTCAGCAAGAGAAGATAGGCCTCTCAAAAAAAACTCCCACATTGAAGTGTTTTCTCTAAAAACCTCTGAGACATTTGAGATAAGTTTTCACCCCAAGATGCATCACAATGTCTTCCCTGTGCTTCCCCCGTCTCAGCTCAGCGAGCAGTGGCTACAGGGAACTCCACGACCTGAAGAGATGGTGGGTGGTGGACAGTGGAGGCGCAGTAATGCGCAGGAAAAGCATCCCCAGAATCCTTTCGCTGCTGCCAAAGTTAACATACACCAGGGGATTCGGTATCAAAGTTTCCGATATTTGGCTCCACAAACACAATAGCCACTACAAAAACACAAGCCGAGGAGTTCCCTGCTGGCTATTCAAATAGAAAACGTTTAATCATGAACATTTGGGAAATCAAACTGCTATGCCTAAGTACTTTGCACCAGGCTCCCTCCTGTGCTTGAAAGCGTAGCTCAAAGTCTTCCACCAACATCCAAACTGAAAACAGTTTCACCATTGTCATCCCGCTCCGTAGGGCAGTGTTTCCTCATTTCAACTTCATTTATGTAGTTAAGATGAAGGAAAGCCTGTTGGTAGAGCCACAGTGTATAACCATGGGATTTACAGCCAGAAAAAAGGAATGTTGAAGTTGTATGATGTTATTTGCCCACTCAGGGCATTTTTGATATTTGATCCCTACGTAAGATTTATGACGGCCCCCAGCTCCCCCGAATGTTTTATCTTCCTCAACATCCAAAAGGCTTCTGATTGCCATTGCCTGAGGCTGGCTCAGCTAATCAGTAAAGGCTGAATGCTAATGTGGAATATTAAGTAAACTTACTGTACATTCAGTCGGTAGGAAAACATTATTACATAGTCTGGCAAACATACACAGGAATATTACAGACTTTTAATGACAGTTTGTTGAAAATATCATGTCTGCAGCCTCAGCCGGAGTTCATGACCAAACCGGTTGACAATTCATTCACATTCCATCAGCCATTTTTGAAGTGGGTTTGTTGTTTAGGTGTACAATCTATCATGTCCTCTCACTTTGTGTTAGGTGCATGCTCTCACAAAACATGCACTCAGACATTTCTAATGAGCTCTATATCCTCAGCCAGTGTCTGTTACATACATATATCTGTTATTCCATCTCTACGCTCATTTCCCTCCCTGCCAGGTGCACAGTGTAACTGCTGTTCCTTTCTACTGACACTTAATGTATACACTGTATTAATCACTGATTTGGCAACGTGCAGTGACACAATTAATCATAATATTTAAGAGCAGGGAAAAAAAGTGCTTGTGTATTGTTAGGCATCCTTGTAACGATTTAAGACAGATCAAATAAATCTTATGGGGACATTTGGAATGTTTAGGGAGTATTGTATTTAAATAGTATCCACAAACATAACAATCAATATAAGTAACGATTTTGGAATTTAATTATTCTGTAGCTCTGCTTTATTATTTTTAGAGGAAGTCTGTCTGTATGCATTTTCTCCAGCAGGTCAAGGCTGAGTGTGTAAATTGTACCTTTATATAGAACTCATACCACACAGGGCAATCTTTGAAAAACCATTTGGCATTTGGCATCACTTACTGCAGTTCAGTCAGACAACTCACGTTGAAATGATTATTATGCAGCAGAACGTTGGCGTCTAGGCTCCGACCTCATCACTCCCAGCCAATGTGTTTACGTGAGATATTGGGGAGTGATGAGCAAATATCTTAAACCCCCCAAAACTGCCCAGATTCGGAGCCTGACGCTGCTGATGTGAGGATCTTCTATGGGAGGGCCTAGCACCAGCCGCCGTGTGGCCATTCCCTGTGAGCACCTTGGCCACGGGAGAATATACTATCTAGTGAAGCTGCTATGTGAGGGCCTAGGCACCAGCCGCCGTGTGGCCATTCCTCATGAGCACCTCGGCCACTAGAGGAATATACTATCTAGTGAAGCTGCTATGTGAGGGCCTAGGCACCAGCCGCCGTGTGGCCATTCCTCATGAGCACCTCGGCCACTAGAGGAATATACTATCGAGTGAACACGGACCTCCTGCAAGCACAAAACGGATATGCTAAGATGGATGAATACTCTAACCCAGCAAACCACCTGAAATGCAACAATAGAATTAAGCAGCAAGCAGTTACAAGTATTTATTAATGCATTACGGGGTGCAGGAGCTCATGAGCTTTTGCACGGACAAGATCTCCTTTTGTGGAGCCTAACGTAGCGTTGGTAGGCAGAGGATGACCAGCGGCCCAGGGATTTTAGTGTTGAGGTAGGCACGTGGAGAGCTGCAGTTGTAGCCGCGCCGATTCTTAGGGAGTGAGGAGAATAGCGTTCAGGGGGTAGGTCGCAGCTCAGGCAGAGATCACGCAGCTTTGAGGAAAACCAGGAATGAAAGTAGCTCGCAAGGTGAAGTTGTTTAGAACGCATGACCAAGTTAAACGTCGCATGAGACTGTTTATAATTGGTATTTTTTGAGCGGCCCTTATTGATTATTTCTACTGTAGCCACGTTGTCACAAAACACCATAATTTGTTTCCTGGTCCATCTGCTGGCCCAGAGCGAGCAAGCAACAGCGATTGGGTACAGCTCATGAATAGCGGTGGACTCGGAATCGCTAAGGGACTGAATTTCAGTTGGCCAGACATCTGCAAATCATTCATTATTGTGAAATCCCCCAAAACCGACAGAAGGGGCTGCATCAGTAAAACTGGAGGGAATCTGAAGACTCGACATAGTGATTATAAAAGAGAGAAATATCGTTCCATTCGTCACATAGCGAGGCCCAGAACCACAGATCTGAGTGACAGCCTTCGTCTAAGACCACAGTGTCTTTTAGATCTTTAACAGAATTAGCCAATACAAGCAAGTGAGATACGAAAGAACGACCATGAGGGATGATACGCATAGCGAAGTTAAGGTGGCCTAATAGAGATAAAAGATCTCTTTTAGAGAGAATGGTAGCAGCAGACCAGTATTTGATAGCTTCTCTGATGCGAGACAGCTTATCTTGTGGAGGTGATGCTTGCATAAGCACACTATCAAGGGTTATACCGAGAAATTCCAAATGCGAAGGCCCTACAGTTTTCTCTTTCGAAAGGGGTACACCTAGCCTCCTGGAAAAGGCTTCTGACTGTGAAGATGCTGCGAGCTGGTGGAGATGAGGGAAGTCAACTACTAAGAAGTCATCCAAAAGATGAAAGACAAAAGGGAGTTTGCAGGTGTTGTAGAGAATCCAGCATAATGCTTCTGACAAGGTGTCAAAATTCTAGGGCTACTACGGCAACCAAATGTCAGTTTAACAGAGAAGTCAAACTTTGAACGCCATTTAATGACGAAGAGCGCCTCTTGCTGGACAGTTCCTGCAGAGTAGTTCTTGGACAGAGGGAGGACGTGTAGGAGAAGGATTTATGATATTCATAAAAGAGAGAGCCACTGTAGGAGAGAGCAAGGTCTGAGATTATAGCCAAGTAGGTGTCAAGCCCTTCCCTGCGTTGTGGATAAACTTCACATATGGTGCCTCTAAAGACACCGAAGAAGATGTTGAATTCTGCCCAAGTTAGAGTTTTTGACAATCTGGGATCGCTATCTTAAGAACCACAGAAAAATCCCCACAATCCACAAATCTTTTGTCAGCAGATTCAGAACCGCATAACAGAATCTTCACCAGATTTATGTCATGGCCTGTTAGAATTTGATTCCTGAGGGAATCGGGACATGCTGCTGCAGGGGCAGGAACCGAGAACCCATGGTTGGAGCTGGGACTGCAGTTCCCAGGGCCCTATGGGGTGTGACGTCAACAGGAAGCGGGGCAGCTTGAGCCATCTGGGAGGTTGAACAGGATGGGCCCGGGATGTTTACATTATTATAGGCAGAGGAAATCGCATTGTTTTCCGGGGAATTAATTCTGGTATTCATGACATTAAGTGCTGATTTCACTTCAAGAAGAGAGGCCAGATGGATGCTTCAGCGGAGGGCCCGGGTTCGGATTGCTTCGACCTCTTGGAGGGATTTACTGCAGGTCTGGGAGAAGCAGTTTGAGAAGCTGCCCGCCTTTTTGCTGGAGCTTTTTACCTTTAGATGGAGCGCTGTTTGAATTACCGGCGCTCAAATTAAACTCTTGGGCATCGGCGGAGCTTTCTTGCATCTGCAGGTAATTAAAGAGCTCTTCATGGTTAAGGCCGGATGGAGCTGAAATGTTGCGGGCATATAGCTCTTCCAGGATGCGGTGTAGCTACGGCGCGGACGAGGGGCGTCCGACTCATTCTCGGAGCGAACCTCAGCGGATTGAACCTGGGTTTCGGGAATGAAGCCAGTTTTTTCCCCTGAGGACCGAGACTCACTCTCCGAGTCGGAGATGGTGAGAGACATAGCGACCAACGGAACCAGAAGGTAGGATGACGATCGCATGAGCAAGGACAGATACAGGTCTTCAAGAAAGCTGAAAGAACAAGCGGCAATACTGATGCAGGGCAGCAGAGGGAGAGATGGGAAATTTTTGCAGTTTAAATAGACTGCCAAATTGTGAGGGTGTGTTTGGTAGATGGTTGAGGAGAGTGAGGTATCTCACATGTGTAGCAATGCAGCTCGAGTTGACTGCCTGAACTAGCTCGCAGGCGTCACTCCATTTATAAAGGTACTTTCAGAAGAATCCTCTAACCATCTGGATGAAAGAACATTTTGTTCGCTGCAAGATTAAAATATTTTTAGCTCATTTCCCAAGTTACAACTCATCTGCTTCATTTTTACATTTTGACCAAAAATGATAATATATGTAACTATAATAATGTTCCTTTCCGTTATTTTATATGTTAATACACAATAACACTTTTATACTTTTTGTGTTGTACAAAACAAGTGAGCAGGCTATCTGAATTAGGAAATCCCTGATGGCTTGAAGAGTCAGGATAATAGAAATACTTTCAAAACAGCTGTAAATTATGTTTTTCAAATATTGCCAGGGATTTGTTTTTCCTAAATACGATTTATTTTGTGATGCTTACGGCACTGAAAAAATCCATTTGAAAAACTTAACTCTGGATAATCCCTAAACCCCTGTGAACAAACTTCACTGGATCTTTCTAAAGAAAGAGTTGTCACTGTGAAAGCATTTCGAATATATTTTTTTAATCTCAGGTTGAAAGGTTATTCACTTTGGAAACAGCAGTTTAGAAAACAGTCCAAAGCTTTTGATCATATCACATGATCATCCTCAGCAGATGGAGTTCAGTTGTCACAGAATTGGAGATGTTCAAATTTCCCCTGAACACTAAGCACTAAGAACTTCTCGTCCACGTTGGCTTAAAAGCTGAGGTTCAAGGTTTTTTTGTGTGTGTTTTGCCAAACACAACAGCAGTCAGGCCCATGAGGCCCATGTGAAATAGATTCTCTAGTGAGTGCACCAAGGTCTGACAGATCATTTTCTTCTATTCATCTAAAGTTCTTGGTATTGGGAGTTTGGCTGCTGAGTCCTACACAAGCACTTTCCCTTCTCCTGCAGCTGAACGGCTCACTGTCATGTTGATATGTGGGGCATTGATAGTTTTCCATGAAAAACCCTAAATATCACAGAAACAGTTCAGACAAAAATTATTAAAAAGGTCAAAGGTCAAGTTGTTACAGACCCCTTCCATAATTACAGGCATCTTTCAAATGAATGTGGAACAACTCTAATGCTATCTCACATATCCACTCATGGAATAAACTGTTATATTTGTTCTATTTTGGTTCTTTAAGTGTATTTTATAATTAAAGACAGGGACTTAAAGACAGAAAGAATTAGACAGATTGATGACATAATTAAGTCTAACTTTCTGGTTGAGTTTGGTGTATAAAAACAGCGGCTGTGATTGAATAAAATCTATGATCCATGGCCTGGACCACAGAATACAGAAAATTATGACTGTAATTTATTATTATCTTTTAATTAAGCATTACCTGTCATGTTGATTCAATTGTATGGTCATTTAGGAGGCTGCAGTTTGTACTGGTGTTGTATTGCTTTGATATATTGGTAAATTGATATAATAGGTACATTGTGGCAAATATAGTATATCATAACCAAATTAACAAAAAGAAAAGATCACAAGTAATAACACCTTTTTGCTTAGGCAACTGATATTTAAAGTTATAATCGTTAACATTTTCATTATTTCAAACTCAATTTTTGATGCTTTATGGATGATGAAGAGAAAAGCCAGTGCATGCACACATTTCATGTAATGTGGAAGGCAACACTCAATCATGACTTCGGGAGTTCTTCATTATTTAAAAAACATGAGGCAATGAATCCCTTTCAGCACAGTTTGTTTGGCTGTATGTAAACAGGTACACCTGTTGTTCCTCTTCTCTTATATTTCTTACAGAGTAGCTGCAGAGGGGGGGAAGTAGTATATGAAATATGTGCACAAATACAGGCACTCAATGGCATGAAAAAGTTCATCTCAAGGCCCAGGACATGATTCTGAACTTCTGGGGGAGTGGCAACACAACCATCAAAAAGCATATGAAAGAGCATTATACTCCTAAAGACATCTGGTGTTGCAGCCCATTTCAAAACCCGCTACCAATCGCATAGCTTGCAGTCTACAGTATTCTCCCCTCACCCACTGCCAAGTAGACTGCTGAGGATATGCTGCATCATGTGTTTCGTTTGCATGGCCTCCCCAGTGACATAGTCTCTGATTGGGGGCCACAGTTCACCCCTTGCTTTTGGTCAGAGTTTTGCAGCCTCCTGGGAGCCACAGTCAGCCTGTCATTTGGGTTTCATCCTCAGTCCAATGGTCAGGCCAAGCAAATGAAGATGGAGACTGCCCTGCGCTGCATCACCTCTCACAAACCTTCCTCATGATCCAAACAACTCCTCTGGATTTAGTATACTCATAACACCCTTCCCAGCTCAGCCACCGGCCTCTCACCCTTCCAATGCTCCCAGGGATTACCGCCACTCTTTCCAGAGCAAGAACTTATGGTCAGCATTCCGTCAGTCCAGGTCGGTGCCAGCGCACTTGGTTGCAGGCCCTCTCCACCCTCCTGCGCTCCTCTGACCGCTATCAACAGTGTGCCAACAGATGCCGCAGCCCTGCACCCCATTACACCCCATTACACCCCTGGGCAGCGCATCTGGTTGTCCATGCAGGACCTTCCCCTCGAGTCGAATCTAAGAAGCTGGCACCACGGTTCATAGGTACCTATCTCAGGATAGATCCTGATCAACCCTGCAGTCGTCCAGCTTTGCCTACAACTGTCCATGAGAATCGATCCCACTTTCCATGTCTCCAGGATCAAGCCTGTCAGAGACAGCCCACTTCAGCCCTCCTCCAGACCCCCACCCCCACCCCTTGACTCAGCACTCTGTCTGCCACCTCATCAAGGCCCAGTGCAGTGGAAGAGGCTTCCAGTACCTGGTGGACAGGGAGGGCTATGGTCCCAAAGAGCGTTCCTGGGTCCCCTCCCGCAGCATCCTGGACCCATCCCTCATCAGGGACAGGTCTGGGCCACCTGGACCAGCCTGGTGGTTATACATTTGTTCTGTCTTCATTCCATATCACTAACTTTCCTGTCGTTTCAGATCCTGCCACTCCGTCCTGCCCTGCAATCACCTCATTCCCCTCATCTGGTTTTCTCTGCCGATTTTCTCACCTGCAGCTCATCCTCACATTAGTCTTTCAGCATTGCAGTTGGATCACCAAACACAGACAGGATGAATCAAAGGATCAGGAAATCAGGATCCCCTTGCCACACAATTGATATAACAAGGACAATCTTCCATAGACTTAAAGTTCTGTACTATTGAGCTTATTACACCCTCCAGTAGAGGTGATCCTGATGGCCGCCTCTTATAAATGGAGTTACACTAGAGTTCTGCTACCCAATCCAAAATCCGGTACTTTGGGTTCATGTCTCAAATTTAGCAGTTAGGCAGATTAGTTCTTAAAGACACTGGTTCGGGCCTGGTTCAGATCTCAGTTTTAGGCCACATGCAGAGCTCTAGTTGATACATGTGTCATTTCAAACAGAACTCTGGGGTATGTATTATTAAACAGTTAAAGTGTGGTCAGGTGAAACTACAGCAGCTCTACAGGACTGTTCTGAGTGCACAAACTGGCACATGTTCAGAGATGCCGCCACCCAGGAGAACCACATCAACCTTAACGAATATACATCAGTGACATCATAGATCAGCGAATGTGTTGATGATGTGTGGATAAAATCATTCTCCAACCAGAAAGCCTGGATGAATGGAGAGGTGGGGGCCCTATCCAGAGCCAAAAAAGCTGCAAGGAAGCATACAACACCACTAGAGCAAGAATGAAAGCTGGCATCAAGGAAGCAAAGCAGAGACATCAGGAGAGAGTGCTCATCACCAGATCCCCCAGGGCTGTGTGCTCGGCCCTCTCCTGTTCACGCTGTACACCCATGACTGCAATCCCCAACACAGAGAGAACTCTTTTGTGAAGTTTGCGGATAACACTACCATCATCGGCCAACAATGAGAATTCATATCGGGAGGTAATCAACAATCTTACAGAGTGACAACCTACTGCTCAATGTCAGCAAAACCAAGGAGCTGATTTTAGGAAAAAGGACGCAAAGACACACACTTCTGTCTACATCAGTGCAGCTGAGGTGGAGCAAGTGAACAGTTTTAGGTTCCTGGGAATCAGCATCACAGAGAACCTGTCATGGACATCATACATCTTCACAACTGTATTTCTTAAGGAAACTTAAGAAGGCAAAATTCCCATGCCAAGTTCTTGCTGATTTTTATAAAGGAGCAATAGAAAGCATCCTGACTGGAAACATTACAAAACTGGTATGGGATATGCATGGCCCAGGACCGGAGGGCTCTACAGCAATAATAATAATAATAATAATAATAATAACTTGCATTGTTATAGCGCCTTTAAGGGCACCCAAGGATGCGTTACACATACGGAGGACCAAACAAATAGCACGAGAATATAAAATGATGGTAGCAATAATTGCTGGGGATAAAGGAGTTAATTAAGTCCTTGGTGAAGAGGTAGGTTTTTAGGAGTGTTTTGAAGATGTCCAGAGATGCAACATGCGGATCACTGCCAGGAGAGAGTTCCAAAGGGTGGGGGCTGATGGCTCTGGCCCCAAAAGTCTGCAGGCTGGTGTGGGGGATGGTGAGCAGACCTGTGTCTGAGGATCACAGTTTCTGGGATGGGGTATAGGGGTGGAGGAGATCTGATAGGTACTGGGGGGCAAGGGTATGGACGAATTTGTAGGTGAGAAGGAGGATTTAAACCACGCAGAACATCATTGTTACCCATTTACTGAGCATCAGTGATATCAGAGAGATGAGGTGTCTGCGCAGAATCCAAAGATAGATAAGATAATACCCACCCCAGCCAGCCACAGCCTGTTCACCCTGCTGCCATCTGACAAGCGACACAGAAGTATCCGCTGTCGTACCACCAGACTACAGAGCAGCTTCTTTGGCTGTGAGACTCTTGAACTCCACCTCATCCTCCGCACTCCACCATAAATAGATGATATGGAACTTTCTGTTATGCTGGTTTTGCATATATTGTTTTTATGTTTTATTATTAGTTTTTTTTATTCTATTCTCATTTTAAATATACTGTATGTATATATGTTCTGTGTGTAACATCAAGGGGGCTACAAACCTAAAATCTTAAGGGTTACAACTTTATGGTTTAGAAGCATTGTTGTAGTTTAATCCAAGATATGAGATAGAGGTCAAAAGCCATTGTAACTTTAGTAACTTAGATTAACCATTTTTCAATATATTCAACAATCACATTGGGGCTCATCCATAGTAGAAGTGGCAAAGATACCAGTATTATTAAGGTTCGCCATACCAGTAGCAGAGAGAGAGAGGACCCAAATGCAGACAGGCAGGCACGTCGTCGATTTTCCGAAGGTTTATTTACTTCCACCAAAAACTCACAAATCTCCTCTTGACAAGAAACACGTATAGGAACCACATCCAGGAATCACTATACCATAACTTGGAACGAGACACATGAACCACCAGTGTGACAAACTAATGTTAATGACTCGACAAAGAACAAAGGGAAGGAACCGGTATATATATAGGGGCCAAGACAATCAGACAATTCAACACAGGTGAGTAACTAGACACAGGTGCAAACACTCAGGAAAGGTGGGAAACGAAACAAGACCAGGAAACAGATAATACACAAAAGACAAGACCCATGACTTTCAAAACAAAACAGGAAGCACACACAAAACCCAAAACCCTCACCAGTCCAAAACAGAGTCCTCCAGATCCTGACAAGTATGTGCGCACAGCCCAGTGAGAGGCACCACTAACTCTCTTTCTTGAACATTCTCACTTTCTCTCCGTTACTGACATTATATATTATAAGGGCAAGTTCAAACTTAGCCAAGTTACAACCAAAGTGCCCCCAAAAAAAAAAAACTTTACAGAGATCAGTTGTCACTAAATATTTAAACCAGTAACTGCCAGGATTGGATCGCACCACTTAGTAACTGCTAACTACTGTAGTTTCACACTAGTGTTTTTTTTAAATTGAGTCTTAAGTGAAGAAATTTCTGTGTAAATCAGTTGCAAGGAAACATCTGTAGCACTGCCCAATCAAAAGCAATCAACTGTGTAAACAATCACATAAGCATCACCATAGATGTAATAAGAAACCTGGGCTGTGTGTGAAAACACTCCTTATTTACTATATAGTGCACTATATTTACTGTATGCCCTTTTATTTGAGAGTCTGAAGTATGCTCTATATAGTGCTCTCAAAAATTCCCACAATGGAATGAAAAAAGTACTGTCCATGGCATGAAAACTGCTTTCTGCTAACAATCGTGTAATGCATTGCATTTTTGTTGATGTCAAAATTACAGTCCTGCTGCACTTCAGCTGGCAGTGATGATGGAAAATCATGATGATTTGAATTGTTCGAAATCTTAATTTCTAACAAGTTCTCTCCACTCAGCGACACACCCGCTGAGAAACCAACTCTGATTATTGGCAGCTCCATTTTGCGAAACGTGAAATTAGCGACACCAGCGGCCATAGTCAAATGCATCCCAGGGGCCAGAGCGGGCGACGTTCAATCCTATTTAAAACTGCTGGCTAAGGATAAACGTAAATATGCTAAGATTGTTATTCACGTCGGCGGTAATGACAGCCGATTGCGCCAATCGGAGGTCACGAAAATTAATGTGGAGTCGGTGTGTACATATGCAAAAACAATGTCGGACTCCGTAGTTTTCTCTGGACCCCTGCCTAATCTTACTAGCGATGACATGTATAGCCGCATGTCATCATTCAACCGCTGGTTGTCGAGGTGGTGTCCAGGTAATGATGTGGGCTTTGTAGATAATTGGCGGACTTTCTGGAGAAGACCTGGTCTGATTAGGAGAGATGGCATTCATCCCACTTTGGATGGAGCCGCTCTCATATCTAGAAATCTGGCCGAATTTATTAGTGGCCCAAAGCCATGACAACTCAGAGTTCAGACCATAGACTTAATACAGTCTGTGGTCCAGACCAGGAGGCAGAGTTGCAGTCCTACACGCTTCTCTGCGCTTCCATTAGAGCAGTTACCCACCCTAAACTCCACAGAGAGGTTGTCTGCCCCCAGACCACTTAAATTATTTAAATCAAAAGTAAACAGAAGAAGAGTTACACATAAAAACCTAATAAAAAGTAAAACCACCACTGCAACAGTACAACAAAATAGGAGAATTAAATGTGGACTCTTAAACATCAGATCTCTGTCATCTAAAGCTGTTCTAGTAAACGATCTAATATCAGATCATAATATTGATTTATTTTGTCTCACTGAAACCTGGCTGTGTCAAGGTGAATATGTTAGCCTAAATGAATCCACTCCCCCCAGTCACATTAATACTCACATTCCTCGAGGCACAGGCCGAGGAGGTGGAGTTGCAGCCATCTTCGACTCAAGCCTATTAATCAAACCTAAACCTAAATTAAATTATAACTCGTTCGAAAGCCTTGTTCTTAGCCTTTCACACCCAACCTGGAAAACACTACAGCCAATTCTATTTGTTATAGTGTACCGAGCTCCTGGACCGTAATTCTGAATTTTTATCTGAATTCTCAGAGTTCTTATCAGGTTTAGTCCTTAAAACGATAAAATAATTATTGTAGGTGATTTTAATATTCATGTGGATGTAGAAAATGATAGCCTTAGTGCTGCGTTTATCTCATTACTAGATTCGATTGGCTTCTGTCAGAGTGTACATAAACCCACTCACTGTTTTAACCACACCCTCGACCTTGTTCTTGTTTATGGCATTGAAATTGAACATCTAATAGTCTTTCCACAGAATTCTTTTTATCAGACCATTTTCTATTAACTTTTGAATTCCTATTACTGGACTACACACCATTAGGCAAACATTCCTACACTAGATGTCTATCTGATAGTGCTGTAGCTAAATTTAAGGAAGTGATTCCATCGGCATTAAATTCAGTTCCATGTCTCAATGTAACAGATGACTCCTATGCTAACTTTAGTCCCTCCCAAATTGATCATCTTGTTGATAGTGCTGCAGGCTCACTACGAATAACACTCGACTCTATCGCCCCTCTAAAAAGAAGATAATAAAACAGAGGAGGTTAGCTCCATGGTATAACCCGCAAACCCGCAAATTAAAACAAACATCGCGAAAACTTGAAAGGAAATGGCGTTCCACCAATCTGGAAGAATCACGTTTAGCCTGGCAAGATAGTCTTAAAATGTATAGGAAGGCCCTCCGTAATGCCAGAGCAGCTTACTACTCATCATTAATAGAGGAAAATAAGAACAACCCCAGGTTTCTGTTCAGCACTGTAGCCAGGCTGACAGAGAGTCACAGCTCTGTTGAGCCATGTATTCCTATAGACCTCAGTAGTAATGACTTCATGAGCTTCTTTAAAGATAAAATTCTAACTATTAGAGAAAAAATTCAGCACCTCCTGCCCTCAGTTGGTACTGACTTATCTTCAAACACAGGAACCTTAGAAACAACTGTAAAACCTGTACATTTAGACTGCTTTTCTCCCATCAACCGTAATCAACTAACTTCCATGATTTCCTCATCTAAGCCATCAACGTGTCTCTTAGACCCCGTCCCAACTAGGCTGCTTAAAGAAATTTTACCCTTAGTTAGCACTTATGTACTAGATATGATCAATCTGTCCTTATTTAAAGGCTATGTGCCACAGTCCTTTAAAGTAGCTGTAATTAAGCCTCTTCTTAAAAGCCCACTCTGATCCAGGGATTTTGTCAAATTATAGACCTATATCTAACCCTCCTTTTCTCTCTAAGGTCCTTGAGAAAGCAGTCGCCAATCAGTTGTGTGACTTTCTACACAACAACAACCTGTTTGAGGATTTTCAGTCAGGATTTAGAGTGCATCATAGCACAGACAGCACTGGTGAAAGTTACAAATGACCTTCTAATTGCATCAGACAAAGGACTTGTCTCTGTACTTGTCTTACTAGATCTTAGTGCTGCATTCGATACCATTGACCATCACATTCTATTACAGAGACTAGAACATTTTATTGGCATTAAAGGTACTGCACTAAGCTGGTTTAAATCCTATTTATCAGATCGATATCAGTTTGTACACGTTAATGATGAATCCTCTATGCACGCCAAAGTTAGTCACGGAGTTCCACAAGGTTCTGTGCTTGGACCAATTCTATTTACCTTGTATATGCTTCCTTTAGGCAATATTATTAGGAAGCACTCCATAAATTTTCATTGTTATGCAGATGATACCCAATTATATTTATCGATCAAGCCAGATGAAACCAATCAATTAGCTAAACTTCAAGCATGCCTTAAGGACATAAAAACCTGGATGATCTGCAATTTTCTGATGTTAAACTCAGACAAAACCGAAGTTATTGTACTTGGCCCCGAACACCTTCGAAACACATTATCTAAAGATATAGTTTCTCTAGATGGCATTGCCCTGGCCTCCAGCGAAACCGTAAGGAATCTTGGAGTTATCTTTGATCAGGATATGTCCTTTAACTCCCACATAAAACAAACTTCAAGAACTGCCTTTTTTCATTTACGTAACATTGCAAAAATCAGGCACATCCTATCTCAAAAAGATGCAGAAAAACTAGTCCATGCATTTGTTACGTCTAGGCTGGACTATTGCAACTCTCTATTATCAGGCTGCCCCAATAAATCCCTTAAGACTCTCCAGCTGATTCAGAATGCTGCGGCACGTTTACTGACAAGAACCAGAAAAAGAGAACATATTTCTCCAATATTAGCTTCTCTACACTGGCTCCCTGTAAAATCCAGAATAGAATTTAAAATCCTTCTCCTCACCTTCAAAGCCCTAAATGGTCAGGCACCATCATATCTTAAAGAGCTCATAGTACCCTATTACCCCACTAGAGCACTGCGCTCCCAGAATGCAGGGTTCCTTGTGGTTCCTAGAGTCTCTAAAAGTAGAATGGGAGCCAGAGCCTTCAGCTATCAAGCTCCTCTCCTGTGGAACCAGATCCCAGTTTGTGTACGGGAGGCGGACAACCTCCTCACATTTAAGAGTAGGCTTAAGACTTTCCTCTTTGATAAAGCTTATAGTAGGGCTGACTCAGGTGACCCCTGAGCCCCCCCTTAGTTATGCTGCTATAGGCCTAGACTGTCGGGGGACTTCCTATGATGCACTGAGCTCCTTTCTCCTCCTCTTCCTCTCCATCTGTACGCCCTCATATCCCATCAATGCTTGTTATTAATTCAACTTCTTCCCGTAGTTGTGTGCTTTCTCTCCTCTCTCTCTCCCCTTCTGTTGCTTTCTGCAGGTATTTCTGCCTCCGGAGCTGTAGAGTCTGGGTCTGTGGTTGCTGCCGCCTGCTGCCCCTGTGCTTCTGCTCTGCACCCGCTGATGCTATTGCTGTTGTTGCTCTTGTTATTAGTATTGCTATTATAATGTTGCTCTTAGTGTTGTTTCTGTTGGTGTTAACATCAATGCCATTACCATATCTATGCTGTATTGAGCTGCTGTATGTTCTCTTTCCTCCTGCTCTCTCTCTCCCGCTCCCCCCTTCCCCCTTCAACCCAACCGGTCGAGGCAGATGACCGCCCACCTTGAGCCTGGTTCTGCTCGAGGTTTCTACCTGTTAAAAGGGAGTTTTTCCTTGCCACTGTCGCATAGTGCTTGCTCATGGTGGGAACTGTTGGGTCTCTGTAAATATAAAGAGTCGGTCTAGACCTGCTCTATTCGAAAAAGTGCCCTGAGATAACTTTGTTATGATATGGCGCTATATAAATAAAACTGAATTGAATTGAATTGAATTGACTGCTCATTATACATTAATCCAGTCTTTCCCAAACTTAAGGTCGTGACACTAACGTGTCACGGACACATTTTTATTGTGTTGCCAATTGGCAGAGTAATGCAATGCTATGATATGTGAATTCATACGCTGGTCTGTTCAGCTCAAATGCTGTGTGCTACACAGAACAACCCCAGGTTTCTGTTCAGCACTGTAGCCAGGCTGACAGAGTCACAGCTCTGTTGAGCCATGTATTCCTATAGACCTCAGTAGTAATGACTTTATGAGCTTCTTTAATAATAAAATTCTAACTATTAGAGACAAAATTCAGCACCTCCTGCCCTCAGTTGGTACTGACTTATCTTCAAACACAGGAACCTTAGAAACAACTGTAAAACCTTTACATTTAGACTGCTTTTCTCCCATCAACCTTAATCAACTAACTTCCATGATTTCCTCATCTAAGCCATCAACGTGTCTCTTAGACCCCGTCCCAACTAGGCTGCTTAAAGAAGTTTTACCCTTAGTTAGCATTTCTTTACTAGATATGATCAATCTGTCCTTATTAAAAGGCTATGTGCCACAGTCCTTTTAAAGTAGCTGTAATTAAACCTCTTCTTTAAAAGCCCACTCTTGATCCAGGGGTTTTGTCAAATTATAGACCTATATCTAACCCTCCTTTTCTCTCTAAGATCCTTGAGAAAGCAGTCGTCAATCAGTTGTGTGACTTTCTACACAACAACAAGCTGTTTGAGGATTTTCAGTCAGGATTTAGAGTGCATCATAGCACAGAGACAGCACTGGTGAAAGTTACAAATGACCTTCTAATTGCATCCGACAAAGGACTTGTCTCTGTACTTGTCCTACTAGATCTTAGTGCCGCATTCGATACCATTGACCATCACATTCTATTACAGAGACTAGAACATTTAATTGCCATTAAAGGTACTGCACTAAGCTGGCTTAAATCCTATTTATCAGATCGATATCTATTTATATATATATTTGTACACGTTAATGATGAATCCTCTATGCACGCCAAAGTCAGTCACGGAGTTCCACAAGGTTCTGTGCTTGGACCAATTCTATTTACCTTGTATATGCTTCCTTTAGGCAATATTATTAGGAAGCACTCCATAAATTTTCATTGTTATGCAGATGATACCCAATTGTATTTATCTATCAAGCCAGATGAAACCAATCAATTAGCTAAACTTCAGGCATGCCTTAAGGACATAAAAACCTTGATGACCTGCAATTTTCTGATGTTAAACTCAGACAAAACCGAAGTTATTGTACTTGGCCCCGAACACCTTCGAAACACATTATCTAAAGATATAGTTTCTCTAGATGGCATTGCCCTGGCCTCCAGCGAAACCGTAAGGAATCTTGGAGTTATCTTTGATCAGGATATGTCCTTTAACTCCCAAATAAGACAAACTTCAAGAACTGCCTTTTTTCATTTACGTAACATTGCAAAAGTCAGGCACATCCTATCTCAAAAAGATGCAGAAAAACTAGTCCATGCATTTGTTACGTCTAGGCTGGACTACTGCAACTCTCTATTATCAGGCTGCCCCAATAAATCCCTTAAGACTCTCCAGCTGATTCAGAATGCTGCGGCACGCTTACTGACAAGAACCAGAAAAAGAGAACATATTTCTCCAATATTAGCTTCTCTACACTGGCTCCCTATAAAATCCAGAATAGAATTTAAAATCCTTCTCCTCACATTCAAAGCCCTAAATGGTCAGGCACCATCATATCTCAAAGAGCTCATAGTACCCTATTACCCCACTCGAGCACTGCGCTCCCAGAATGCAGGGTTCCTTGTGGTTCCTAGAGTCTCTAAAAGTAGACTGGGAGCCAGAGCCTTCAGCTATCAAGCTCCTCTCCTGTGGAACCAGATCCCAGTTTGTGTACGGGAGGCGGACAACCTCCTCACATTTAAGAGTAGGCTTATGACTTTCCTCTTTGATAAAGCTTATAGTAGGGCTGACTCAGGTGACCCCTGAGCCCCCCTAGTTATGCTGCTATAGGCCTAGACTGCCGGGGGACTTCCTATGATGCACTGAGCTCCTCTCTCCTCCTCTTCCTCTCCATCTGTACACCCTCATATCCCATCAATGCTTGTTATTAATTCAACTTCTTCCCGTAGTTGTGTGCTTTCTCTCCTCTCTCTCTCTCTCTCTCTCCCCTTCTGTTGCTTTCTGCAGGTGTTTCTGCCTCCGGAGCTGTAGAGTCTGGGTCTGTGGTTGCTGCCGCCTGCTGCCCCCGTGCCCCTGCTCTGCACCCGCTGCTGCTATTGCTGTTGTTGCTCTTGTTATTAGTGTTGCTATTATGGTGTTGCTCTTAGTGTTGTTTCTGTTGGTGTTAACTTCAATGCCATTACCATATCTATTGCCTTACATCCCTATGTGGAACTGTATTGTGCTGCTGTATGTTCTCTTTCCTCCTGCTCTCTCTCTCCCGCTCCCCCCCTCCCCCTTCAACCCAACCGGTCGAGGCAGATGACCGCCCACCTTGAGCCTGGTTCTGCCCACGGTTTCTACCTGTTAAAAGGGAGTTTTTCCTTGCCAATGTCGCATAGTGCTTGCTCATGGTGGGAACTGTTTGGTCTCTGTAAATATAAAGAGTCGGTCTAGACTTGCTCTATTCGAAAAAGTTCCCTGAGATAACTTTGTTATGATATGGCGCTATATAAATAAAACTGAATTGAATTGAATTGAACGTACTCAAAGTAACATCCAGTAACTATAGCTCAGCTATAGTTGAACTATAGTAACTATAGCTCAGCTATAGTTACCCTCCCTGGCAAACTTGGACCTGAAAACATGTTCCTGCTCTCTGACTGAGCTAATGTTGAGTGTTAGCTGCTATTGCTGACATTTTCTTGCTAGCCACAATTGACATTCTGACATCTCCAACTCGCAGGCTTGTCCCTAATGTGGATTAGGCAACAAAGTGCATTTATTCAACATTGTTTTGATGGTGGAAGAGTCAGTAATGTGTGTGTTAAGTTTATATTAACATAGTTAGTGCGTATGTGTGTTAGTTTCCATGCCGGACAAATGTAAGAAATTATGTGTGTGTGTGTGTGTGTGTGTGTGTGTGTGTGTATGACTAATGTGATGGTGACAAGTGAGTGTGGTGATTTTTAATGATATATCCTTTCTGTCATCTACCTCTTCGTCTTATTCAAGGCATTCATGGTTTGTTGTGTTCTTTATTAGTAGTTTATAAATGTAGATGTTATGGCAAGTCATGATGTTTTTTTGTAAGTTTGGGTCCCGGGGAGAAACCACATTTCTTATTTTAATCTAATGTCTGTTAGGGACGAGTGAATGAGCGAACAACTGAACGATTTTGGAGAGGGCCTTGAATACTGATACCTATTCCAAGATGGCACCCCATTCATTCCAATGAAAGTTGCTCAATTGGCGCATTCCTCAAAAAAGTCTACGCTCTCTCTCATATTATCTTCATTTCTTTAGCCCAACCAAGCCAATCGAGAGCATGCATGTTATGGCACCTACACACTTTCAAAGTCATCAGATTGTGACTGTGTGTGATTGGTGACTGGGGGTTACACATTACAAGGCATTTCACTAGGTGTCTTGAAGAGGTCTCATATTAACAAGCTGTTAGTTTTGTCAGTTGGTGCAATTAGTTACGCAAAAGTTCTCCCTGGCAGTTGCTGGGTATAAACAGTTCAAGTTCAGTCAGTTCAAGTGACTATTCCACAGTTAACTAAACTGACAGAACTAACGTATCTGGTTAATATATGACCCGCCGAGAGACCAATTTTGAGAGTAAAAATAGTAATATGGAATACTGTCACTGACATATCCAAATGATGTTTAATAATTATGTCAAATGGGAAGATTTTAAGTAACATTTCACAAAAATATCACAATATACCTCAAATTACAAAACATTGCGCCATAAATGACCAAATAAAAATGGTTAGGTTAACATAATCAGATATTTCCCTCTCATTCTAGACTAAATTAATACTATTAATTCTGAAACATACATATTTCTCCATTTATGCATATATAAATAAAACAAAGTAATACCTACCACATTTGGAAGTTATGTTATTTACAGCTTACATCAGTCTGTCAAGACATTTCATAAGTTTAATGGTCCAACCTAATTTAGCATATCACTAGTCTTAGTAGTTACTAAAAACTAGATTTAGAAATAGCTAGTGCAACCCAGTCCAGTGTATTTTAAGTGAGAGGTAGGTCAGATAGTGGGGTAGGAGCCGGTATCTTGGCACAGGAACTGTTATTGCATGTCTGCAGGTATCTGATAATTGGATTAATGCAGGAGCAAAAAGAATTTCTTTCCTCCACAGGCTGAGAAGGCCCAAGGACAGACATGTTTATTTCATGCAAATGGATAAGGGAATGTATGATGACAACTTCTATTTTCCCCGCAACTCACCCACACAGCACCTCACGTGACTCCCTGAGTTTCTGTTTCTTCAAATATGACAGTAGAAAAGAAAAGCCGCCGGCCCATTGCTGTGCTCGCCCTCCAGAGTAGGAGTTTATCTAAAAGCCTAAGCATAACAAGAACAGTGTGGATGAAGGATGACGACAAAGGGCCTCCTCAAGGTTTGATCCCTCTCCAAGAGCAACTTGAGTAACCTTAGCCAAACAACCCCCCTCATGTTCTTGTATGTTCCTTACTCCTTCCACCCAGTGTCTGGATTAAACCAGCCCTTAGTGGGGCTCAAGACAAAACAATTATCATTGGGGTTTCATAAAAGGCAGCATGGCAGTGTGTCCCATGGAAATGTTGGCTTAGTAAGGTTGGAGACTGTCGAGGTGGTTGAGATATGAGAGTAGGGGTACCTTCGTTTTGGTCACAGTTCAGTACATTTTCGGTACAGCAGGGAAAACCAAAAAAATGCAGAAAATAACATTTGTTATTTATTTTGAAAAATGTAAACATTTAACACAAATGTTAGTAATGCTCCATTGTAAGACTCTGACCTGCTGATAATTCCTGAACAACTACAGCTTGTGCTTGTTTATACAAGGCAGACTCACTAAAATGCAAAAGCACATTGTAGCGGGGCTCAAGCACTTTGACCATATGCTTAAATTCTGTATTCTCTATGAGTATGGTCGCATATCTGCAGCAATAAACACTATAGCATTAGTTATTGCTTTGGCACGGTCCAAAACAGCAGTGAGAGCACTTTGACCATATGCTTAAATTCTGTATTCTCTATGAGTATGGTCGCATATCTGCATCAATAAACACTATAGCATTAGTTATTGCTTTGGCACGGTCCAAAACAGCAGTGAGAGGCTGATGGAATGCTGTGGGGAGGACATATACAAATATACACAAACCTACTGTTGTGTTGGTTTCAAAGGGACAAACATTTTGGAATATTTGCTTGTCTGTGTTCATGTAAAAAAAACCAACCCAGTTTCTGTAATCAGGTAAGAGTAAGAGAAACCTTGTCAAACCCGTGTTGGTGTTCTATCGGAGTGGGTCAACCCACGTCAGTTGACCGTCATGCATCAGATGCTGCTTGGCTTTAGTGACCGGGCATCTCTTTAGGGATGGAAACTTCATATCAAATTATTGTTTAAACTGCCAGAAAAAACACTAGAAAGAAAAAAGAAAGACTGAGCGAAAGAGGGAAATAGAAATAGAAAGCATGCATGTGCAGTCAAGGGAAAGAGGGAGGGAGATGTGAAAGTGAAACTTGACTTTTATTTGCTGATTATTTATTGTAATTGTCTGGTTTATCAGTGAAGTGTATGGAACTACACTGTAGACTGGAGTCTCTGTTCACAGTGACAACCATAGTGACTGCTGTCTCACATGAACGGGACCAACGCAGGTCAAATGTTCTTCAGTAGACTAGTGTCATACTCTCATCTGGTCTGTATGAAAGGGGTAAAAGACCTGGGACAAGGAAAGTGTCACTATGACAGTAGCATGGTGGGATGAAAGGAAAGATGATCCATGTAGTGATGAAGTGGATACCAGATACACTTGAGTACATACTGCTCTATATTACATATTCATATACATAATTATTTCATAACCCTTCCCTTTTACATATTTCATTGCCTACTCTTTTATATATATATATATATATATATATATATATATATAAACAGTAGGGTGAAAGGGTAAAAGACCTGTGTATATATATATATATATATATATATATATATATATATATATATACACACACACACACACACACATTTATATATTTATTTGTTTTTTATTGTTTTCTTTGATTGACATTTATATTTATATTGTTGTTGTACTGTTGAACAGACTCTCATCCAACACATTTCATTGCACTGCTGACCCCTGTGTTGACTACACATGACAAAAACTTGAATCTTGAAACTTGAACTAGTGCCTCTCTCTGTGGTCCCACCCAAAACAGCTCTAGGCATTAAACCTTAAAGAAAATGCATAATACAGAGAGTAATCATTTGTCTTTTTAAGTGTGAGGTGTCCTGTCAACTATTTTACAGACATCTGTTGTGTAATGGAGGTCTGTGGAGAAAATGCTTTTTGGGCTTTTTGGATTGTTAATGTACAGTGCCACAGATGACCACTGACCACAAATTGGAAGCAAGCCAATAGTAGGAATCTGATTACTGGCCTGCTGCACGTAAATACAGAACAGAAGTCAATTGGAGACTCTAAATTGTCTGTAGTTGTGAAAAAGAGGGTTGTTAGTTTTCTAAAAGTGCCATACTGCTGTCAGTCCAAGGGGAGGGGGGAAATCTGCCTGGACATCCAATGCCTGTAACAGCGGGTAGAAGGACAAGGGAGAAATCACCTTAAATTATTCCATCAAATACATCATCTTAGAGGACAAAGTTTACTGAGCTGCCCCATACAGCTGCCCCATAAAACCATCTATTAAGTTATCAAGTCCACAAGTCTTCCCCCCAAGGCTGTTTACCTTGGCAGGTATAAGAACTACAAGAGGAGCCCTGTAGAATGAGCATGGATGTCAAGAACTATATACAAGACTACCAAGTATGCCAGTGACACAATTTTGAAAGCTGAAAGGTCACTGGAGAGTTGCAGTAGACTGGTGTGACCAAACTTTCAAGATGTTTGAATGGACTTGACACACCCCCTTCTTAGGAGCTCCCTTAGGAGTTTTTATTTTAGGATAAAAGGTCTACCTTAGTCTTTGTGTACAGTCACACATGCTGGGTGGAACTGCTGTATACCTCCTAAGAAAAGTCACAGCTGACACCATATTGAAAATACTCATCCAGAGCATCCTTCCCAGATGGGTTGTCCCTGACTATCTCTTGTTGGACCAGGGAACACAGTTCATTTCCTCAATTTACAAGGCCACCTTGGAAAAATGGAACCTAAACAAACACTTAAAGACATTAAGCACTTCTTGTATAATACACTGTTGGGGTGAACAGATCATGTTGTGTGTGCTTCTTTGGTTATTTTGTTTTCATGGGTTATGAGTTACTGAGTTACAATTACAATTGTCAGACTCTGACACTGCCTGGCACCCCAGTTTTAGGTCAAACTGTGGTATATGTTTCACCTGGGTCATGTGCTTCCTACATGCTAACTTGAGACTGTCATTAACTGATTGTTACTCATCTCTTGAAGTATAAAATTGATCAAACTAACATTTTTGTTGGAAACAGACGTGTCAGCTTCAGTTTCAGCCTCTTGTTTTGATTAATCAAGTGTTCATTCCTCAACGGAAGCAATTTGGACATTTAAGACAAAGCAAATATACCCCTATCTTTGATTGGACAGTAAGAGTTGTTCATGAGAATCACTTCCAAATACTAACAAAGAAATTCTGCTGTGATAACTTTAACAAGTTTAATCATAATCTAATTATTATTATTATTATTGTTGTTGTTATTTTTATTATTATTATATTTATTATTATTGTTATTATTATTATTATTATTATACTTTCTTGGACACTGAATCAGTGTACCTTCTGTTCAGTTCATAACTGTTGAAATTTTTAAAAACAATTTCCAGTTTTCTTTTTTTTTCATTTTCATTAAATCAAAAAATGAATAACAAAAAATGAAATGTTGTTCCAGCAGGTCATTTTAAAGTCATAATGTATGATATGAGCAAAAGGACAAGAACATCCGAAATATGAACAAAAAGGATAACCCCAACACCAAAATTCAATACATAAAGTATGACTTAGAGCTGCTATGATTCCAAAATTACTACACAGGCTGCCACTTTAGGCAAGATCCTATTAATATATTCCAATACTGTTATAGGTTTGTTGCAGGTTAAACACACAAAATGCACATTTTTCATCTGTAAGACACTATACTAATATATGGTACAAAACAATACAGAAAAGTCACTAGAACAGAAATCACACTGAAGGAAACTCTCTTTAGGGAAAATGAGGCCCTTTAGGAGTGGTGGAAGAAATATTCTTTACTTAAGTAAAAGTAGCAGTGTTTCAATTTAAAAATATTCTGTTAAAAGTCATGGATTCAAAATTTGCTGTGTGAAAGTACAGAATAATCAACAAAGTGCCCTTGACCAAGGCCCTGGCTTCGAACTGGAGTTGGTTCTGGGCGCTGCACAGTGGCTGCCCAAAACACTTAGAATGGGTTAAAAGCAGATAATGAATTTCCCTACAGGGATCAATAAAGGATAACTTAACACAGGACACACTGCATTTGTTTCCAAATTTCTGTAAAGAAATGATCAACACCGCTTTGATAATAAGAGAGAAGAAAGAAGCATGTTCACTGAAGAGATAAAGTGAAATTGAGTATTGCTTTGCGCAAACAACTAACTACCGCTAGCAGCCTGGCTACAACTGTAAGAATCCCAGTTTGAACTGGAAACCACAATCTCAGTGCTATGATAAAGACAGAGTAAAACATCTGGTAGTATTAAGTAGGCAGCTTTACTAGTTACTTAATGATCCAGTAGGAATAATCTCTGAACTGAATGAACTCTCACTCAGCTACCTGGGAAAACAAAAGGCTCTCTTTTTTTTTAAAGAACTTTATTGAAACAATTACACAAGTTTGCAACACCTTGTGTAAAAACGCTGCCTCGTTCTCTTTATACATCCATGGCTATCCTCTTTCTGTTTTGGTTGCACAATTGTTGACCTGCTTCCTTTGTGCTGTAAATCAAACCTTCATGTTCCCGGGAGATCATACCCGATGGCAAACAGAATAGCACAATGAAAGCGAGGCTTGTTGGGAACCAATCTGAATACTGATGGTGTCATTATTCTATAACCATTACATTCTGCAATCCACATTTACTTCATAATGATAAGTTAAAGGAAAAAACGTATCTATTGCCATTTTAATGTATCAAAAGTAAAATGACTCATTATGCAACAGAATAACACCTGTAAGTGTTATAGTATTTATAGCATGGTCTGGGTGAATACTCGATTCTGGCTGCAGGGTGTCCATTAATTCCTGACAATGGACACCTACTAAGTATTTCCAGTGAAACTATCTGTTCACCATTCTAAATGAATGCGCAGCCTAATGAGTAACCATAGCAAGAGGGACAATTCAATTCAGTTTTATTTATATAGCGCCATATCATAACAAAGTTATCTCAGGGCACTTTTTCGAATAGAGCAGGTCTAGACCGACTCCTCATATTTACAGAGGGGAGAGAGAGTAGGAGGAAAGAGAACATACAGCAGCACAATACAGTTCCACATAGAGATGTAAAGTAATAGTTGTGGTAATGGTATTGATGTTAATATTAATAGAAATAATACTAAGAGCAATATTATAATAGTAATACTAATAATAAGAGCAATAACAGTAATAGCAGCAGTGGGTGCAGAGCAGGAGCACAGGGGCAGCAGGTGGCTGCAACCATAGATCCAGACTCTACAGCTCCGGAGGCAGAAACACCTGCAGAAAGCAACAGAAGGAGAGAGAGAGAGAGAGAGAGAGGAGAGAAAGCACACAACTACGGGAAGACGTTGAGTTAGTAACAAGCATTGATGGGATATGAGGGCGTACAGATGGAGAGGAAGAGGAGGAGAGAGGAGGAGGCCTATAGGCCTATAGCAGCATAACAAAGGGGGGGCTCAGGGGTCACCTGAGTCAGCCCTACTATAAGCTTTATCAAAGAGGAAAGTCTTAAGCCTACTCTTAAATGTGAGGAGGTTGTCCGCCTCCCGTACACAAACTGGGATCTGGTTCCACAGGAGAGGAGCTTGATAGCTGAAGGCTCTGGCTCCCATTCTACTTTTAGAGACTCTAGGAACCACAAGGAACCCTGCATTCTGGGAGCGCAGTGCTCTAGTGGGGTAATAGGGTACTATGAGCTCTTTAAGATATGATGGTGCCTGACCATTTAGGGCTTTGAAGGTGAGGAGAAGGATTTTTAATTCTATTCTGGATTTTACAGGGAGCCAGTGTAGAGAAGCTAATATTGGAGACATATGTTCTCTTTTTCTGGTTCTTGTCAGTAAATGTGCCACAGCATTCTGGATCAGCTGGAGAGTCTTAAGGGACATATTGGGTCAGTCTGATAATAGAGAGTTGCAATAATCCAGCCTAGATGTAAGAAATGCATGGACTAGTTTTTCTGCATCTTTTTGAGATAGGATGTGCCTGATTTTTGCAATGTTACGTAAATGAAAAAAGGCAGTCCTTGAAGTTTGTCTTATGTGGGAGTTAAAGGACATATCCTGATCAAAGATAACTCCAAGATTCCTTACGGTGTCGCTGGAGGCCAGGGCAATGCCATCTAGAGAAACTATATCTTTAGATAATGTGTTTCGAAGGTGTTCGAGGCCAAGTACAATAACTTCGGTTTTGTCTGAGTTTAACATTTAGCTAATTGATTGGTTTCATCTGGCTTGATCGATAAATATAATTGGGTATCATTATACATCCATGCCACTAAAATCACAATATATTTCACATGCTTTGCAGTAATATTAGCTTACCTGGTTGTTTGTTGATGTTAGCGGACTAAATTTTTAAGCTACTGCGTTACTATGTTAGCTACTGTGAGGAGCTTCTTCTGCTTTTGTTTTTATTTTGGCTGTTGGGGAGCTGAACTCTGAAGACCTAGCTGAAGAGAGGCAAGGCACTCGAGAGCGCGCATAATGTCACAAAATCCGACCCAAGTCCTCTACACAGGAATCAGTCCACAGGCTGCTATAGGCAACCAAGAAAGACGAGAAAGGTCTCATTTTTTAAGTTACGTTACAGTCCGTTCACACACAGGCAATATAAAGTTATTAATACATGTAAAACGTTACATACAGTACCTACAGAACCATAAACAACTTTCTTCATTTATTAGAAAGGTTTTTCTTTTCATGATCTGTTATTTCCCCAGTTAACTTTTATTATGGATACAATTAAAGTCAGAGAGAGTAGGAGTGTCTGTCAGCAAGAAACACTTTTTACATAATTTTACATCATTTCCATTCAGTCATATGAGGCTGATAATTCCTGAGCGTCGGGTTTGATATGAATTACATAATTTCAATTTTCCCTGAAACATTTATCTTATTATCATAATAAATTATGACAAACAAAAGACACTACAATCATATTCTGGGTTATTCAATAATGGATTCACAATCAGAATATCAATAAATACTGATGCAAATAATAGGGCAGGACACAGTACACTGTATAAATACAGCGTGCAGGTAGTTCATATGCAGGTGTTTGTTAAACAGGTAACAGGCTACAGAGAGAAAACACTGCTGCTCTGGCAGTGATAACTGTGTGCCTTGCCCCCCTTAGTATTAGAGCAGTGCACATGTGTGCAGACACAAACTCCATCAAAAGTCTCTACAGCTGTTAACCTGACTGACAGCTGATCCAGCGCTGTCATCAGAAATGGACATTGCTGTACGTGACACTTCCCACGTGACGCTTCAGAGGATAGGATGTCTCATTTCTCTAAAAACATTTCCTCGTTTCTTCTCTCCTTGCATGGTTTACGCAAGTGAGGAAAACATGGATGCAATTAAGAGACTTGAGATGTACCCATGGTATTTTATTCGAGTGGTACTTTGACATGGTTCTATCTCTCTGTTTCAATGACTTAGCACTTTCAGGCTCCAGATACAGTTGCTCACAGCTGATGTTGATTAGCTGATTAAACTTCCACATACTGGCAGACTACTACTACAGCCTTTACTACTACTACTACTACTACTGCTATTACCCTGCTATGCACAGTGGAAGAGATTAGAGCATATAGAACATGAACTGCATGTGGTTCGACTCTCAACTGTTCTGCAGTGCAATACATTTAGGCTTATAGATTTCAAGGAAATCATTTCACATTTCTGCATTTCCAGCAATGCTTTGAAATTGATTTCAGCTGTCAGCATTTACACACATTTTCCCAACCAGGTAACAAGAGCTCACAATGGGCGGTCTTGTAGAAGCTGGATTTTCAAAATAACAAAAATACCCAGATGGTAACGGGCTTACTGGGGGGCCGTGGACAAGCCTGGATTTTTGAAATAAAAGACTCCAGAGCAGGAGCATATTGGGTGGCCACAGACAAGGCTGTATTTTCAAAATAAAAGCCCCAGATGTTAACAGGAGCTTACTAGGGGGTCACAGACAAGGCTGGTATTTCAAAATAACATTCATTTTAGATTTCTGCATTTTCAGCAATTCTTTGTAATGTATTCTTCTTCAGTATGTTTTCAGCAATACGATTTAGTTCAGTTATTTCATTTTCAGCAGGAAATGCTTTTCCTAGTTCTCACAAAAATCGCAAAAAACTGTGATAAATTTCCACATACACAACAATGTAAAATCGGCGTGAACAGAGCTCAAACCCAGCCCTCTTTGGGGCTTATCACTTCACCATACTTTAACATAGAACAATGATTAAAAATTTAACCTTGCCAGGAGACTTGGGACTTTATTGGGCTAAATGGGCATTTTGATAGCTAACATAGTTTTCACAAAAACACACTTTACAGTTTATGCTTTTTAAAGACCTTTTAAGATTTCATAATGGGTGTGTATGGGACGGAATGTTCATAGCCACTCTAACATCATTGTTAGAGTGGAGAGCAGCTGTAAAATCTTCTTAAAATGTCTCTTCAACTTGCTCTTACTCCCACAACTTTCACTCTTCATACATAATTTTAAGTTCAAAACAGGAAATTGTGTGCTGGTCACAGATATGTAACTATGGAATCAAACAGACTTACAAATTTGGTACTGTGAGCCATAAAGTGACGGGAGTGCCAACCAACTGCCCCATTGTCTCCAGTGTTAACTTAAAACAGAAATGTTCCATTTTCTTCTGCCCTCCTCAAATTTATAACTCACTCACATTTTTGATACCACAAACATAAAATTTACATCAACGCATTCGGAAGACTCTCTTTTTGGCAATTGGACTGACAGTTTTTGAGTTATAAGCAGGGATTTGAGAGGTTTCATCTCTATTAAATGAACTCTCTGACCTGTCTAAGTTGTTGTCTGCCTGCATGTGTATCTCACCTCACTGTCCCACTATAGTGCTATTCTTGACATGATATTCTGTGGAAACCACCAAGGGGATAATGAGCGAGAGTACAGAGAGTGAATGAGACCGCTGGCATCAGACCAGTTCCCAGACTAGCTCTCCAGTGCTGGGTGCTCTCTATTTGCTCTGCACTCAAACAAGCCCACTGGTTGATTATTTCCTGAATCAGAATTCTTAGGCCTGATTTCAAAAATAACAATCTGCAGTTTACATGGACATATGCATAAAGGCCAGTTCAGACCAAAGATTCGCGACGAGACGAAACCGACTTAGACAGTCGCAGGGAAAAGTTGCAGTAGTGTGAACTGGCCCATCTCAGTTCGACTCAAGCCGGCTGATGCCGTCGCCTGCGACACAGTTCGTCAGATCGCCAGCTGGTTTCAGAACGTAAGGCACGTCACCTGTTTGAACAGCCAGTCAGCAATTACAAACACTTCTTAATGACATGTCTTACTAAATTTATAAAAATCAGCATTACATGGGTTGAAAATGGCTCAACACGTCATCTACCTGAACCTTGCAAGGCCAATGTTGACATAGAATCTTGTGACCTATCTACGTCATGAAATTTATATAAAAAAGAATGTTAACGCCCGCTAATCATTGTCATTGAGTCTCCCCTGCGCGCCCTGACCCACACGTTACGTAACCACGAGGCCACACCTCCTACAGGTGTTGTTCCTTCACTCGTTGCATTTTTTAAATATGCTGGGAGAGAGGGTTCCAGCAGAATTTGAGGGTGGAGTTACACTTCAATGGTATTCGAAGAAAAATTCAAAAATGGACTTAAGTTTCAAGCTGCCTAATGGCATTTACCAAGCATACTCATTCTCCCAGTATTAAATTGTGATGGAGAATTTCATAATGGATATTGTCATGCTTGATTATTTAACACCACTGTCTAACTTGGTCTTACATTGAACTAAGAGGTCCGTTAAGGGCCTGTTTCTTCTAAAGTATTGGCTGGTGATGCACCCTGTAGATGATTTAAGCAGCCAGCTATAAATATAAGCCTTGATTAGCCAAACATTCCTGAACCAACCATCGCCCCTTCCAACATGCCAATCTATTCGGCACTCCAGATAGTCTGAAACAACACTCTAATTATCTGGAAGGCTCATAGTTACTGCTATAATTTATAGACAAGCATTCACACAGTTCAGATGTAATGTCAGAATTAAACAATACATGGCATTCAGAGATTACTCTGAGCTGATTCCTAAGAAATACTCCCACACCTAACCTCTTCAACCCTGCCAAAGCCAGCTATTATTGTAAACTCTTGTTGCACTGCCAAACATTGTTTAAACCCACATACATGTCCATTCAGCTTTACTACATAAATAACATACCACATTCCTGCACTGGCACTGAATGTTAGCATTGGATATAAATTGTCAGGTGACCTCCTGAAGTATGGAATTGCCATTTAACTGGGACTTTGAATTCTAAAGTTTTCAAAGTTACGAAATACTGTATGTCAGGCAGAATTTTTGGAAAATGTATATAAAATAATGCAGTACACACATCTCCACTTCAATTTGATGCATTCAGCAATGAATACCACGCCATCTTGGCTTTGAATCTGTATATTCGGTGGTGTAGTGCAGGGTATATGCAGATATATGACGTATTCTTTCTTATTTTTCAGTCTGCATTGCGTATACCCACTTCTAAATCCGCTCTGATGTGCATCATTCAGTAGTGTGCTGCAAGCCAAAAATTTTTCCTAGGATGGCGAAGGCATGACCTGTCCTTTTTGTTTTACAGAACCGCCGCACACTTGCTAATGGTGAATCGTTATGAACAAGCTAAAATAAAAGCTGTCTATATGTAGCCTAACTAGTTATCTTAGTTTGCCACAACTCTTAAAATCAAGAGGAAGGACTGATACTGACTGATGTCTGTCTTCTTCATTCTTTCTAAACTTCACTCAGTATTTTGATGTCAGGAATATTATTTATTTTACCGACATTTTAGATTTGTTTCCAGTGAGATATTATTGAGTGTATATAGTGACTTTACTGTTGCTGCTCTATAAACAATATTTAGTTATGTTTAAATTCTAATCCTGTTCTGAATGTATTCTTTTTTTAAATGAGAATTTAAAAAACCCAATTCTTTAGTAATGAAAAAGAACCAGTAATAATATTGATAAAGAATCGGGCAGATAAGAGAAATAAAGATAAAATCCTATACCAACCCCTACAGTTTATTAGTGGCTTCAACCTGACTTTGGGAGGATGAGCAAAGCGCAGTTCAAATCTCTTCACTATAAGCCTTGTTTAACCAATGTTATTTTGTGATTATTTATTTTATTTTTTTTGGCACACAGTGCGATCACTCACAAAAATGTGAAGGATTACTTCATGACATCACACTTACTTCATCTGTGAGCATATTTGTTTCACTTTTTTTCTTGCTAATGTCTGAGTGTGCAAAACTAAAACTTTTTTTTTTAAATTAATATTGTAATGATAAGAGTCTTATTAAAATTATGTGAAAATCCATTTTATTTATTTTATTTTAGTCAGATAACACATTAATAATCACATTTTCTTGGGGGAGGACTCCCAAACTCCACATCCACAAGACCCCCCCACAACCACAGCACCTAAGCCCTTCAGAAACCTAGGGAAAACCCTGTACTCTACACACTTTTGTTTGCATAAGAACGCTATAGGCTTCTGTACTGACTGTTCCTTTCAGCCCTCTGTGGAACAAAAAGAACTCGTTTGCGTTCCCACCAGCTTTACGGGTTAGAGAGCCACGTCATTACGTCACTCTGTACGTCTTCAGTTTCCCAGCAACACTAGCGCCAACTTCGGGCAGAAGACAACAACAATGGCGGGCGCCGTACCTCTTCAGGTGTTGAAAATCTGAAAATCTACATTGGCATCCAAACAAGACTGTTCCGATGCGTTGTTGCTGCTCGGCGTGATTGCTATATGCGGCGATTACATTCAAGAAGAAAGGTAATTATCTAACACATTTTGATTCTGAACGTAAGGTGTTGCGATAATCCCGCCCCCAGCCCGTGACGTAAGCGGTTCTTGGTTCTAGACCAGCAAAGAGTTGGTGCCGCTGTGGAACCAGTTTTCCTGGCCCAGAGCCAGTTCTTAGGCGGTCGAAAAAGGAAGAACTGGTTCCAGATTAGGCACCGGCTCCGAACCGGCCCTGGAACTGCTCCGGTGGAAAAGGGGTATATGATGCCTAGTGGCCGTAGACACACCCTGCACAGAATATTCTATGGCAATGCCATCTAGAGTTTAACATCCAGGTTTTTATGTCCTTAAGGCATGCTTGAAGTTTAGCTAATTGATTGGTTTCATCTTGCTTGATCGATGAATATAATTGGGTATCATCTGCATAACAATGACAGTTTATGGAGTGCTTCCTACTAATATTGCCTAAAGGAAGCATATATAAGGTGAATAGAATAAGTCCGAGCATAGAACCTTGTGTGATTCATCATTAACATGTACAAACTGATATTGATCTGATAAATAGGACTTATACCAGCTTAGTGTGGTGCCTTTAATGACAATTGAATGTTCGAGTCTTTGTAATAGGATCTGATGGTCAGTGGTGTCAAATGTAGCAAGAGATCTAACAAGAAAATACAGAGACAATTAAAAGGTCATTTGTAACTTTCACCAGTGCTGTCTGTTCTATGATGCACTCTAAATCCTGACTGAAAATCCTCAAATAACTTATTGTTGTGTAGAACATCACACAACTGATTGGCGACTGCTTTCTCAAGGATCTTAGAGAGAAAAGCAGGGTTAGATATAGGTCTATAGTTTGATAAAACCCCTGGATCAAGAAAGGGCTTTTTAAGAAGAGGTTTAATTGCAGCTACTTTAAAGGACTGTGGCACATAGCCTTTTAATAAGGACAGATTGATCATATCTAGTAAAGAAGTGCTAACTAAGGGTAAAATCTTTATGCAGCCTAGTTGGGAGGGGTTTAAGAGGCTGATAGATTCGATGAAGAAATCATTGAAATTAGTTGATGAAGGTTGATGGGAGAAAAGCAGTCTAAATATATATCAGGTAAGGTCGGTACCGGCTGAAGGTAGGAGGTAATGAATTTTATGCAGCATCCCCATTCTTAAACTAATGTATGATGAAATCCTTTCTAACGAGAAGCTACCCCAGGCGTTCACACAGGCCACAATTTCTGTACTGTTAAAAAAGGATAAAGACCCTCTGGATTGTGGCTCCTACCACCCAATCACCCTGCTGGGCTGTTCATACAAGATTTTAACCAAGGTCCTCTCTCAGTGTCTGGAGACCGTCATTACCACTATTATTGACCCTGATCAAACAGTCTTTATACCAGGGAGGCAATCTTACTTAAATATGCCACGCCTATTTAATATTTTATACACAGACCACTCGACCCTGCAGCCTGAAGTTATTATTTCTCTAGATGCCGAAAAGCCTTGTGACAGGGTTGAGTGGGACTACCTATTCGCAGTGTTTAGGAGATTTAGGTTTGGCCCACCTTTCTACACTTAGATTAAAATCTTTAAACTATTCTGGGAGGTATACAGTATATTTCACTTCTACACAAGATATAACACACTGCCATGGACAGAGCTGCCTCCACAACCTTCTGTCCAACACCACCCTCAGACCTGTTTAAAAAAAGTCTAGTATTAACTCAGTAGGTCAGTCCAACTCTATCAAATACAATTTTAGGTGTGAAACTTAAAGATTTGCAGTGCTGCAAAGTAAGACAATTGTTTTTTCCAGCTAAAGGTCCCCCATACACTATGTTATACCATTGATCTTACAGGTTTATGTCATGTCGTGCTTACCATAGATACTGGATATACAAACCAGTGTGGCGTCAGCCAGTATCAGTCAAATTGTGAGAATTTGGTCCTAAAATTCAGTTTCTGTCAGAATTTTGCAGCCTGTCTTTTGTCACCAAAGCTGTAAATCAGCTGTTGGTGGACATATCTTACAGTGAGATATAAGACCACTGTTGTAGATTGAAATTCACCAAGTTTCTCTCACGATTGTGTGACCTTAAGTGTCATAAATGGTAGCAAGTGTGGCCCGTGTATAAAGAATTGTATCCAGTTTTGCAGGGTTCTAAAATGGCTTTGTATTTGCCTTGCCTGTGTAACCTATGACACATTGCGTTCAGCCTTACAACAAGTTATCTGTTTTGGGATCCTCACTGAACAGTAATTTTGGACTTCTGCCTTTTAGTTTGATCTATTAGACAGAATGTCATGTTATTCCTTGTAAGAAGCTATGTTTCAGCCAAACCTCTGTCTCAGCAGTAGAGAAACAAGAGGAAACTGTACAGATGTGTCCAGTAAACACTGCTGATAAGATTTCTAGAGTATGATGGTGGAACAGAGCTGGAGTTTTGGGAACTAATAAGGAGAGGTGCATTTGAGTGGCCTTGGATAAGCCTGAATCTGTATTTAGCTTGATTGTTGGCCATATGTGCCTAAGATGAAAAATATTTAAAGGAGACTTTGGGAGAAATAATTAATTGCTTATAAAAACAGGCACTTGCCAAGGACCATATAACAAGAGCCCCTGCTAAATGAAGCATCATAATGTAGGAATGTCCATCATGAAGCCTATCAGACCACAACTCCTTCACTTTTCCATAGGCAGCCCAGCATCAGGCTTATAAACAAACTATTTGGTGGATTTGGAAGTACAGCTCCTCATTTTTGGCAGCTGTTCCTGTTCTGCTTTATTTGCCTTGAAAACCAAAACACCAAACACTTCAAACCCAATATGCATTTTATTTAAAATGTCTCTCTTCTAATCTAAATACAGAAGTCAGATGATTGTTAAACCACTAGAAAAGCTTTGTCATCAGTATCAGCAGAAAGCTGCTCACTTATTGACTAACTGCAGCACTGATTTAAATGAATTCAAGGGTCAAGGTACATTTATTTGTCATTCAACAACACAGGGCTACACAATGAAATGAAAGTTGTAGCCCCCTTTACCCTACACACACAACATAAAAATATACAAATATTTAAAATTAGAATAGAATAAAAGTAAAAACAATATATATAGTTTATATATATGTTGAGGAATGTGACCTCTGATGCTGATTTTTAGCCTAATTGACCACTGCAGGGCTTTGGTCAGGAAGCACGCGAGGCATCAGTAGAGTTTATAATGTTTACTGTAGAACTGTATGGATACAGCGAAGCGTTCTGGGTACAGAGCAGTTTCTGAAAGTATATAACAAGAAATAAAGGACTAATTTATCATTGTGTACTGGTGTAAATTAAATACAGTGTCCTAAAGAAACACGTCACAGTAAATACAAATGCATTTATATCAGTATCAATCATCTAGTATTCATCAGCGCTACTTTAACCCCTTGTTATGTAGCATACACATGTCAACTGAAAGTAATCTGAAGGCTAACAGTCATACAAACAACTCAGTTAGCTAAACAATGCTAAATCGCGATCATGCTAACGAGTAGAAACGGACATTTTAAAGAGTGCAAATATACACAGGAGCGAGACAACACTATCCGAAAAGGTAAGTTACATGTACACATTCATTTCACATCAGTATAAACACAACTTACATCGTCAGTGACTGCTGTACCGTTGTAAACATGTCGAGTGGAGAACGTGAGGAAAGGAAGAGGAACTGAATAAACCGTCTTCAAAATAAAACTCCCACTTCAAAATAAAGCATGAATACATGAACATTTCTAACTTGAAGAATTCATAACAGCCGCCCCCACATTTGATGGTAAATGTGTAAGACCAGGGATTCTTCAAGTGTCTTTGGTATCATCCTGAAGTACAGGAAGCTCGATAAGTCGAGACTTTGTCTTTGTCTTTGACCTCTGCCGTTCTGATAGATCCATCCGGGCTAGCGACGGCCTTGACGACTCTCCCGATGGGCCATTGAGCTCTCGGAAGTGAGGGGTCAATGATTAGCACGACAGAATCCACAGTGATGTTCTTCGATGACCTTTGCCACTTTTGCCGCGTCTGGAGATTCGGCAGGTAGTTCCTTGTGAAGTGAAGCCAAAACTGGTCCACTAGTGTCTGGCAGTGTCGCCATCTACGCCGCCCCATACCTGCTGGAGTGTAGACCACCTGAGGCAGAGCCGCATCCCGCCGCCCCATCAGGAGGATGTTTGGAGTGATGGGATCCAGGTCGGCTACATCAGCTGACACGTATCCCAGTGGCTTCGAGTTTAAGATCCCTTCTACTTCCACCAAAGCTGTGTACAGAACATCTTCTGAAACGGATTGGCTGCCCACTGCGACTTGGAGGCCAGATTTGATAGAACGTACCTCCCTCTCCCATGTTCCACCGAAGTGGGGAGCGTTCAGTGGGTTGAACTTGAAGTCAATCTGGTATTCTGTCAGTTGATCTTTCAGTTGTGGTTCCATGGCTGCGAAAGCCTCCCTGAGTTCTCGCTCAGCACCGCGGAAGTTGGTACCACAGTCTGATAGCACTTCCTTTGGTCGACCCCGCCTGGCAATGAAACGACGAAGAGCAAGGAGGAAGGCATCCACATCCATAGAGTTCAGAAGCTCTATGTGCACCGCTCGTGTTGTGAGGCACTTGAAGAGCACACCCCAGCGCTTCTCCGTCCTCCTTCCTATCTTCACCAGGTAAGGCCCGAAACAGTCAACGCCAGTTGAATAGAAGGCTGGACAGAGAAGTCTGAGGCGTTGCGGGGGCAGATCTGCCATCCGCGGCACCTTTGGCTGAGCTCTCCAGCGCTGACAGGTGGAGCAGTTGAGTTGGTGCTGTCGGATGGCCTGTCGTCCCCGCAAGATCCAATACTGTCTCCGTAATTCAGCATAAACCCGTTCTGTGCCTGGGTGCAGTAGACGTTCATCCATGTCTTTGATGAGAAGTTTAACCGCTGGGTGCCTTGGGTCAAGCACAATTGGGTGGATCTCCCCAACGCTTGGGTTCTGCAATCTACATAGCCTTCCCCCCACGCGGATGAGACATGTCGCAGCGTCCCACTCTGGAGCAAGGCTGAGCAGATGACTGTGATTTGGCACAGGTTTCTGTGCTTTAAGGGCGGCAACTTCTCCCGAGAAGCTATGTGCTTGACATACTCTCAGCAGCAAGACCTCTGCATCTCGGTTACTAATGAGCTGGTTGCCCGCTGGATCTGTTGTCGCCGCCCCATCAGCTTGCCGCGTTGCCTCCACCAGTTCCTTCCATGAGTTATACTTGGTAGCATCAAGGATGTTGTCATTGGGCTCCACGGCTGTGAAGCAGCAGAAGGTGATACCTTTCAATTCGGATGAGCCCACTGTTGAAGTTGGCTCGGGTTTCTTCGGCCAGTGTTCTGCACTCTGTTTAAGGAGTGGGGGCCCTTGACTCCAGCGACCAGGTCCTGCTAGCTCCAGCAGTGATTTTCCCCTTGTTATATTGTCTGCCGGATTGTTTGGACTGTCAATGTATCGCCAAGCCTGTTGGTTAGTTAGTTCTTGGATCTCCGACACACGAGTTCCGACAAACACCTTATATCGGCAGGAATCTGATTGAAGCCATTCCAATACTGTGGTGGAGTCGGACCACAGCACTGTTTGTCGGATGGGGAGCGTCATCTCGGTCTCTATGAGCTTGGACAGTTGATCTCCGGCTAGTGCTGCGCAGAGTTCTAGGCGGGGTATGGACTGTTGCCGTTTGGGAGCGACCCTGGACCTAGCCATCACAAAGGAGGTGTGGATGGTTCGGTGCTGCTTGTGGTCTGTGATATGAAGCTGTGGGCTTGTAGGGCAGGGCTGTAGTTGTTAACCGCTGCTGTGACTGAGGCGGGTGTCTGGAGGCAAATTCCTCTTCACCACGATATAGCCCTGTTACCTGGGGTTGCAGGAGAACTGACTTTATGGGCTGCTGTGGGGCTGAGGTTGGCGTCACTCTACCAGATGAGATGATTGGATAGGAGGAGCTTAGGTGCGTTGGAGAGGCTGGGTGTATTGGGGTGAATGCAGATTTTGCTCTTTTACCTACTATTGTAAGGGTACAGTCTCTCAGCTCAGCTTCTCCTTCTAATGTTGAAATCACATTTGTTGGTGTGTGTCTCTCAGTGTGAGACTCCTTGTGTACCTGCTTCTCTGCTGATGGGGAATGGCTTGGAGAGTGGATGTGTGAAGGGGGATGTAGTGGTGACTGTGGTTGAATTGGGGGCGTGGCACCTTCCACGTTGTGATTCTCCTCATTCTCCCCGTAGGAATGATGTAATATGCTCCAACAGCTCTTGGCGACGACGTTGTCGATATTCATATTGGCGGAGTTTGTTGGTGACCTGAGCTATTTCAGCCCTTTCCTCCCTCTCACTCCCGGATATGGATTCCATAAGTTGCCTGAGTGATGTGGTGCTCAGTGGATCACCTAGACTGCGGCTATATGAGGCTCTGCTGGTACCAAGACGAAAACCTGCATCTGCTTGTCCACTGTCTGCTGCGGCTGCTGCTCCTCTCTGCTCCTCATGCTCTCCGTCGTCAGGGTGGGAGGACAGGGCAGGTCCACAATGATGGTGGGCAAGAATGTAGTCTTCTAGGTGCTTGGGTGTGCGGCGTTGCCTTGCATGTCGCTCTCGTCCATCAGTATGTGTGTGTGTGTGTGTGTGTGTGTGTGTGTGTGTGTGTGGGGGGGGGGGTGTTGTATCTTCTTCTGATGACATATTCTGCAGCAGTCAATAATCCGGCTCGAAGGACCTTTGTTGAGGAATGTGACCTCTGATGCTGATTTTTAGCCTAATTGACCACTGCAGGGCTTCGGTCAGGAAGCACGCGAGGCATCAGTAGAGTTTATAATGTTTACTGTAGAACTGTATGGATACAGCGAAGCGTTCTGGGTACAGAGCAGTTTCTGAAAGTATATAACAAGAAATAAAGGACTGATTTATCATTGTGTACTGGTGTAAATTAAATACAGTGTCCTAAAGAAACACGTCACAGTAAATACAAATGCATTTATATCAGTATCAATCATCTAGTATTCATCAGCGCTACTTTAACCCCTTGTTATGTAGCATACACATGTCAACTGAAAGTAATCTGAAGGCTAACAGTCATACAAACAACTCAGTTAACTAAACAATGCTAAATCGCGATCATGCTAACGAGTAGAAACGGACATTTTAAAGAGTGCAAATATACACAGGAGCGAGACAACACTATCTGAAAAGGTAAGTTACATGTACACATTCATTTCACATCAGTATAAACACAACTTACATCGTCAGTGACTGCTGTACCGTTGTAAACATGTCGAGTGGAGAACGTGAGGAAAGGAAGAGGAACTGAATAAACCGTCTTCAAAATAAAACTCCCACTTCAAAATAAAGCATGAATACATGAACATTTCTAACTTGAAGAATTCATAACAATATATATATATATATATATATATGTACTAAGGTAATGGTATGGTAATGTGCAAAACCAGCATAACCAGCATAATAGAAAGTTAGAATGGAGTGTGGAGGATGAGGTGGAGTTGAGGAGTCTCACAGCCTGAAGAATGAACCTGCTCTGTAGTCTGGTGGTACGACAGCAGATACTTCTGTATGGCTTGCCAGACGGCAGCAGGATGAACAGGCTTGGGTGGGTATTGTTTGTTAATATCCTTTGGGCTCTGCTCTCTGATATCACTGATGCTCAGTAGATGGTACCAGTGATGTTCTGGGCGTTTTTAATCACCCGCTGCAGAGTATGGGATCCTATGCCAGTTTGTAATGTTGTAATGTTTCCAGTCAGGTCCATTCTATTGTTTCCCTGTAAAAGGGAATTTTGCCTTCTTAAGTTTCCTTAAGAAATATAGTAATTTATGAGCTTTCTTTACCAGCATGGAGATGTGTGATGGCCATGACAGGTTCTGCGTAATGCTGATTCCCAGGAACCTAAAACTGTTCACTTGCTCCACCTTAGCTCCACTGATGTAGACAGGAGTGTGTGTCTTTGCCTCCTTTTTTTCTAAAATCAATGATCAGCTCCTTGGTTTTGCTGACATTGAGTAGTAGATTGTTCTCTGTGTACCACTCTGCAAGATTGTTGATTTCCTCCCAATATGAATTGTCATCTTGTTTGTAATCCGGCCGATGATGGTAGTTTTGCACACAAACTTCACAACAGAGTTCTCTCCATAGCAATGATTGCAGTCATGAGTGTACAGCGTGAACAGGAGGGGGCTGAGCACACAGTCCTGGGGAGGTGGAGCTGAAGATGATGCTGAATACATGCAAATCAATTGTTGAATTAGTTTGTGTGAGTGTTAGTTTGGTTTTACTTTCTTATTTTCTAATTTACATTAAAATTTAACATTATCACTTATTCTACATCAAGAACATCTGTGTTAATGATAAAAGTATAGACTTAAAAATGAACAGAAACAATAACACATGCAGTTTTTGGTTCCTCCTGCAGGTAGGTGGCACTCATTAGGCTACGATAATTTGTCTTCAGTTATGATGCCATGTAGAGAGAGAGTCGCATCAACTGAAGTTCAAGATGCTTGAGGGTCACATGATTCAGGTAGACTAGATAATTCTCTCGACATGGCTCTGGTTTGCCAGAGCTGAGGAGAACAACCGTAGCAGAGTAGGCTACAGCAATTAGGAGTATGGAGGAAAAACCTAAGAAAAGTTTCTGATGCTCTAGACAAAAAACAAACTCGGTGTTAAAAAAAAGGATTACAGTCAAAAAGAAAGCGATCGACGGTGAGGACAAACACAGATAACCGTTGGCGTAGCTTTTCCTCGTTGGAGAAGCTGAAAGAGCAGGGACTGAGGGCAGACACAGATTTGCGTTACTGCTCTTGGACATGTTGGTATTTGTAAAATATTTGGAGTAGGCTATGTAGCTATTACATTTACTCTACCTAAAGAATGGATTATTGTCTTTGAACTGTGGAAAACTGTGGAACAAGTCATGAGCACGCATCCACAGTAGCTGCGGTTACATTGACAATATTTCTTCAATCTGATTGAAATCATTCTGATTAAAGATTCCAACTTAACTGTTTACATGGACGCTAAATAGTGATCCAATAAGATGTGCATTTACATGCCTGACGTATTTATTCAGAACATAACTCTTTTGACATGCGCACAGTGGTTCTGCCCGCTGTGAAGTGTCTAAACAGAAGAAGAAGAAGAAATCTAATTCTCTCTTAGGGTCGATTAATAAATTTTACATTACATGGCAACCTACTGTACCATGGATGGTGATAAAGTATCTACAGTTTCCATAGCATAAAAATGCACTTTCTTGACTTTTGTCACTGAGCGGATTATTAAACGTTTACACCCCACCCCCCAACCAGATTGAAAATTCCTTCGGATCGGGCCAATCTCTTCCGATTGAGATGGTTATGTGAGTTATTTTCTGATTGAGCTTTTATTCCCATTATTAGTGGAATATTAGGGTCCATGTAAACACAGCTAGTGTTTGTGTAATTACTCTCACTGCCAGAAGGAGGAGACAAAATTCAGCTTCAGCTAAGAAGTTTCGTAAGATGGATTTTTCGATCATCTTAGTCTTAAATTGCTTTTGGGAAAACTTTATTCATTTTGTTTTATGCCCCTGCCAGATAGCAACACCATTACAGGATCTAGTTGACATTAATGTTTCCTTCTTAATCTCATTTGGTCTGTATTCATCAGCATGAAGATAGGCTATAGGAGCTTTTCTATTTAAAATCTGTATTTACATGAAGAGTTGTAACAAACTCTCTCACTCAGCCTTGTAAGACCAGTGTGTTGCACTTGACCTAAATGCACATGGGCAGAAGGTGTCAGACACTGTTACAGATGAACCAATTACATTTCAACAATTGCAATTCTGTGGGTAGATTTTAGCTCTAGAGTAACATTTCCCAGTGTGGATGGGACAAAGGAGCTGGAAGTTCCTTTGAGTTTTATTTCCTTTAAAAAAAAATTATTTTCCTATTCTTGCCTTTTCCTATACTGTTAAGTTTTAGTTTTAACGGATCCCAGTAAGCAGAACGCGCACACAGCCAGGTCTATAGTGTACACAAGTTTATTACGCAATGGTGACTGGGCAGGCAGAGGCAGAAGGAGAGCAGAGACAACCAGAGGCTGGAGTAACAACGGCAGGCAGAGCAGGAGGCAGGCAGAGCGGGCTGGGTTAGCAGGGCAGGCTGAGGCTGGAAACGGATACCGTTTCTGGAGCAGTTCTGAGGCGGAGGAGAAACTGAGGTTAGGCAGAGAATTAGATGAAGCATGACCTTAACTAGTCTCAGTGGTGAGTCAAGGTTACCGCACGGGTGAACGGACAATCTGACGAAGAATGAGGAGCTGCGCCAGGTATTTCAGGGCTGCGAAGGTGATTGTTGATGAGCCACAGCTGCGCCAGGAACCAGCAGGAGACAGGTGACCACGCCCAGGTGTAGACACAGACAGACAGACAGAAACACAAGGGCAGGGAAAACAGGAGGCAAAACAAAAGGGAACAGGGGAGCAACCCTAACCATAACAGTACCCCCCCTTTAACGGGAGCCTCCCGGCGACCCACCAGGCTTGTCCGGGACTTTCATCGGGCCCACCCGGACAAGGGTCGGACAAGGGTCGACAATGAACGACCGAGGCACCCAAGACCTCTCCTCCGGACCGTACCCCTCCCAGTCCACCAAGTAAAGCAACCCTCGGCCTCGGCGACGGACATCCAGGAGACGCCGCACATCAAAGACAGGGTGATTGTCCACGAGTCGGGCGGGCGGAGGGGGAGCGGCCGGAGGGCAAAGCGGACTGGAAGACACCACTTTCAGCTGAGACACATGAAATGTGGGGTGAATCCTCATGGACCTGGGGAGCTTCAACCTCACAGCTGCAGGGTTAATAACACGGTCCACAGTAAACGGGCCAATGTACCATGGGGAGAGTTTCCTTGACTCCACCCTCAAGTAGGGCTGCCAAGATTAGTCGACTAGTCACGATTACGTCGACTATCAAAATCGTCGACGACTAATTTAATAATCGACGTCGTCGTTTATATTTTGAAGCTTTGTTTTTCTCTCCAAACTGCCGCTGTAGCTTCCGCTGCCTTGTCTGCCTTTCTGTCCTTGACGCACATGCGCAGTAGTGGTAATCGGGGTCAGCCGTGATGTCACTGGCAAAGTTCTGCCCAGTTCAATTCAATTCAATTCAGTTTTATTTATATAGCGCCATATCATAACAAAGTTATCTCAGGGCACTTTTTCGAATAGAGCAGGTCTAGACCGACTCTTTATATTTACAGAGACCCAACAGTTCCCACCATGAGCAAGCACTATGCGACAGTGGCAAGGAAAAACTCCCTTTTAACAGGTAGAAACCTCGAGCAGAACCAGGCTCAAGGTGGGCGGTCATCTGCCTCGACCGGTTGGGTTGAAGGGGGAAGGGGGGAGCGGGAGAGAGAGAGCAGGAGGAAAGAGAACATACAGCAGCTCAATACAGCATAGATATGGTAATGGCATTGATGTTAACACCAACGGAAACAACACTAAGAGCAACATTATAATAGCAATACTAATAACAGCAACAACAGCAATAGCATCAGCGGGTGCAGAGCAGGAGCACGGGGGCAGCAGGCGGCAGCAACCACAGACCCAGACCTCCACAGCTCCAGAGGCAGAAACACCTGCAGAAAGCAACAGAAGGGGAGGGAGAGAGAGAGAGGAGAGAAAGCACACAACTACGGGAAGAAGTTGAATTAATAACAAGCATTGATGGGATATGAGGGCGTACAGATGGAGAGGAAGAGGAGGAGAAAGGAGCTCAGTGCATCATAGGAAGTCCCCCGGCAGTCTAGGCCTATAGCAGCATAACTAAGGGGGGGCTCAGGGGTCACCTGAGTCAGCCCTACTATAAGCTTTATCAAAGAGGAAAGTCTTAAGCCTACTCTTAAATGTGAGGAGGTTGTCCGCCTCCCGTACACAAACTGGGATCTGGTTCCACAGGAGAGGAGCTTGATAGCTGAAGGCTCTGGCTCCCATTCTACTTTTAGAGACTCTAGGAACCACAAGGAACCCTGCATTCTGGGAGCGCAGTGCTCTAGTGGGGTAATAGGGTACTATGAGCTCTTTAAGATATGATGGTGCCTGACCATTTAGGGCTTTGAAGGTGAGGAGAAGGATTTTAAATTCTATTCTGGATTTTACAGGGAGCCAGTGTAGAGAAGCTAATATTGGAGAAATATGTTCTCTTTTTCTGGTTCTTGTCAGTAAACGTGCCGCAGCATTCTGAATCAGCTGGAGAGTCTTAAGGGATTTATTGGGGCAGCCTGATAATAGAGAGTTGCAATAGTCCAGCCTAGACGTAACAAATGCATGGACTAGTTTTTCTGCATCTTTTTGAGATAGGATGTGTCTGATTTTTGCAATGTTACGTAAATGAAAAAAGGCAGTTCTTGAAGTTTGTTTTATTTGGGAGTTAAAGGACATATCCTGATCAAAGATAACTCCAAGATTCCTTACGGTTTCGCTGGAGGCCAGGGCAATGCCATCTAGAGAAACTATATCTTTAGATAATGTGTTTCGAAGGTGTTCGGGGCCAAGTACAATAACTTCGGTTTTGTCTGAGTTTAACATCAGAAAATTGCAGGTCATCCAGGCCTTTATGTCCTTAAGGCATGCCTGAAGTTTAGCTAATTGATTGGTTTCATCTGGCTTGATCGATAAATACAATTGGGTATCATCTGCATAACAATGAAAATTTATGGAGTGCTTCCTAATAATATTGCCTAAAGGAAGCATATACAAGGTAAATAGAATTGGTCCAAGCACAGAACCTTGTGGAACTCCGTGACTAACTTTGGCGTGCATAGAGGATTCATCATTAACGTGTACAAACTGATATCGATCTGATAAATAGGATTTAAACCAGCTTAGTGCAGTACCTTTAATGCCAATAAAATGTTCTAGTCTCTGTAATAGAATGTGATGGTCAATGGTATCGAATGCAGCACTAAGATCTAGTAAGACAAGTACAGAGACAAGTCCTTTGTCTGATGCAATTAGAAGGTCATTTGTAACTTTCACCAGTGCTGTCTCTGTGCTATGATGCACTCTAAATCCTGACTGAAAATCCTCAAACAGGTTGTTGTTGTGTAGAAAGTCACACAACTGATTGGCGACTGCTTTCTCAAGGACCTTAGAGAGAAAAGGAGGGTTAGATATAGGTCTATAATTTGACAAAATCCCTGGATCAAGAGTGGGCTTTTTAAGAAGAGGCTTAATTACAGCTACTTTAAAGGACTGTGGCACATAGCCTTTAAATAAGGACAGATTGATCATATCTAGTACATAAGTGCTAACTAAGGGTAAAATTTCTTTAAGCAGCCTAGTTGGGACGGGGTCTAAAAGACACGTTGATGGCTTAGATGAGGAAATCATGGAAGTTAGTTGATTACGGTTGATGGGAGAAAAGCAGTCTAAATGTACAGGTTTTACAGTTGTTTCTAAGGTTCCTGTGTTTGAAGATAAGTCAGTACCAACTGAGGGCAGGAGGTGCTGAATTTTTCTCTAATAGTTAGAATTTTATCTTTAAAGAAGCTCATGAAGTCATTACTACTGAGGTCTATAGGAATACATGGCTCAACAGAGCTGTGACTCTCTGTCAGCCTGGCTACAGTGCTGAACAGAAACCTGGGGTTGTTCTTATTTTCCTCTATTAATGATGAGTAGTAAGCTGCTCTGGCATTACGGAGGGCCTTCCTATAAATTTTAAGACTATCTTGCCAGGCTAAACGTGATTCTTCCAGATTGGTGGAACGCCAATTCCTTTCAAGTTTTCGCGATGTTTGTTTTAATTTGCGGGTTTGCGGGTTATACCATGGAGCTAACCTCCTCTGTTTTATTATCTTCTTTTTTAGAGGGGCGATAGAGTCGAGTGTTATTCGTAGTGAGCCTGCAGCACTATCAACAAGATGATCAATTTGGGAGGGACTAAAGTTAGCATAGGAGCCATCTGTTACATTGAGACATGGAACTGAATTTAATGCCGATGGAATCACTTCCTTAAATTTAGCTACAGCACTATCAGATAGACATCTAGTGTAGGAATGTTTGCCTAATGGCGTGTAGTCCAGTAATAGGAATTCAAAAGTTAATAAAAAATGGTCTGATAAAAAAGAATTCTGTGGAAAGACTATTAGATGTTCAATTTCAATCCCATAAACAAGAACAAGGTCGAGGGTGTGGTTAAAACAGTGAGTGGGTTTATGTACACTCTGACTGAAGCCAATCGAATCTAATAATGAGATAAACGCAGCACTAAGGCTATCATTTTCTACATCCACATGAATATTAAAATCACCTACAATAATTATTTTATCTGTTTTAAGGACTAAACCTGATAAGAACTCTGAGAATTCAGATAAAAATTCAGAATACGGTCCAGGAGCTCGGTACACTATAACAAATAGAATTGGCTGTACTGTTTTCCAGGTTGGGTGTGAAAGGCTAAGAACAAGGCTTTCGAACGAGTTATAATTTAGTTTAGGTTTGGGTTTGATTAATAGGCTTGAGTCGAAGATGGCTGCAACTCCACCTCCTCGGCCTGAGCCTCGAGGAATGTGAGTATTAATGTGACTGGGGGGAGTGGATTCATTTAGGCTAACATATTCACCTTGACACAGCCAGGTTTCAGTAAGACAAAATAAATCAATATTATGATCTGATATTAGATCGTTTACTAGAACAGCTTTAGATGAGAGAGATCTGATGTTTAAGAGTCCACATTTAATTCTCCTATTTTGTTGTACTGTTGCAGTGGAGGTTTTACTTTTTATTAGGTTTTTATGTGTAACTCTTCTTCTGTTTACTTTTGATTTAAATAATTCAAGTGGTCTGGGGGCAGACAACCTCTCTGTGGAGTTTAGGGTGGGTAACTGCTCTAATGGAAGCGCAGAGAAGCGTGTAGGACTGCAGCTCTGCCTCCTGGTCTGGACCACAGACTGTATTAAGTCTATGGTCTGAACTCTGAGCTGTCATGGCTTTGGGCCACTAATAAATTCGGCCAGATTTCTAGATATGAGAGCGGCTCCATCCAAAGTGGGATGAATGCCATCTCTCCTAATCAGACCAGGTCTTCTCCAGAAAGTCCGCCAATTATCTACAAAGCCCACATCATTACCTGGACACCACCTCGACAGCCAGCGGTTGAATGATGACATGCGGCTATACATGTCATCGCTAGTAAGATTAGGCAGGGGTCCAGAGAAAACTACGGAGTCCGACATTGTTTTTGCATATGTACACACCGACTCAACATTAATTTTCGTGACCTCCGATTGGCGCAATCGGCTGTCATTACCGCCGACGTGAATAACAATCTTAGCATATTTACGTTTATCCTTAGCCAGCAGTTTTAAATAGGATTGAACGTCGCCCGCTCTGGCCCCTGGGATGCATTTGACTATGGCCGCTGGTGTCGCTAATTTCACGTTTCTCAAAATGGAGCTGCCAATAATCAGAGTTGGTTTCTCAGCGGGTGTGTCGCTGAGTGGAGAGAACTTGTTAGAAACGTGAACGGGTCGGTGGTGAACCGTGGGCTTTGGTTTAGGGCTATGCTTCTTTCGGACAGTCACCCAGCCTCCCTGGCTTCCCGGCTGCTCGGGAGTTGCCGGGAGACGGCTAGCAGAAGCTACCTCTGGTCGGCTCGCACCGGCTAGGGGCTGGCTAGCTACGGCTGACTGACTCTCCATGGTGCGGAGCCGCGACTCTAACTCACTGAGCCTCGCCTCCAAGGCGGTGAATAAACTACATTTGTTACACGTACCATTATCGCTAAAGGAGGCAGAGGAGTAACTAAACATCTGACACACCGAGCAAGAGAGAGCAGGAGAGGGAGAAGGAGAGAGAGACGCCATCGCTAACTGAGCTAAAGTAGCAACTAACTAGCGTGTAAACAACTGTGGGATTAGCGAAAAGTCGCTAACAGGAGACAGATATGAGTGCTTAAACAGAGCTAGTGTATCCTTAAATGTATAGCGGGTAATTAACCGCTATAGTAAAGAAAATATCAAAATTAAGATCCATTAATTAATTCAAGAGTCACCATTGAGCTCCTCTCGCTGAGACAAGCACAGTATGACTAAAACGGCCTGTTGCGGTGTCAGGAGCCACTTTTAAGCTCCTCTCGCTGAGAAAAGCACAGTATGACCAAAACAGCCCGTTTGCCTGTTACTTGTTCACGGCTGCTTTCCTCAGCGGACGGAGTGACTTTTGAGCTCCTCTGGCTGAGAAATACACATTATCACAGAAATAGCTACTTTTTGTGTTAGTACTTCACAGATGCTTGCTTTCAATTTCAAGAGTCACCATTGAGCTCCTCTCGCTGAGACAAGCACAGTATGACTAAAACGGCCTGTTGCGGTGTCAGGAGCCACTTTTAAGCTCCTCTCGCTGAGAAAAGCACAGTATGACCAAAACAACCCGTTTGCCCTGTTACTTGTTCACGGCTGCTTTCCTCAGCGGACGGAGTGACTTTTGAGCTCCTCTGGCTGAGAAATACACATTATCACAGAAATAGCTACTTTTTGTGTTAGTACTTCACAGATGCTTGCTTTCAATTTCAAGAGTCACCATTGAGCTCCTCTCGCTGAGACAAGCACAGTATGACTAAAACGGCCTGTTGCGGTGTCAGGAGCCACTTTTAAGCTCCTCTCGCTGAGAAAAGCACAGTATGACCAAAACAGCCCGTTTGCCCTGTTACTTGTTCACGGCTGCTTTCCTCAGCGGACGGAGTGACTTTTGAGCTCCTCTGGCTGAGAAATACACATTATCACAGAAATAGCTACTTTTTGTGTTAGTACTTCACAGATGCTTGCTTTCAATTTCAAGAGTCACCATTGAGCTCCTCTCGCTGAGACAAGCACAGTATGACTAAAACGGCCTGTTGCGGTGTCAGGAGCCACTTTTAAGCTCCTCTCGCTGAGAAAAGCACAGTATGACCAAAACAGCCCGTTTGCCCTGTTACTTGTTCACGGCTGCTTTCCTCAGCGGACGGAGTGACTTTTGAGCTCCTCTGGCTGAGAAATACACATTATCACAGAAATAGCTACTTTTTGTGTTAGTACTTCACAGATGCTTGCTTTCAATTTAAAGAGTCACCATTGAGCTCCTCTCGCTGAGACAAGCACAGTATGACTAAAACGGCCTGTTGCGGTGTCAGGAGCCACTTTTAAGCTCCTCTCGCTGAGAAAAGCACAGTATGACCAAAACAGCCCGTTTGCCCTGTTACTTGTTCACGGCTGCTTTCCTCAGCGGACGGAGTGACTTTTGAGCTCCTCTGGCTGAGAAATACACATTATCACAGAAATAGCTACTTTTTGTGTTAGTACTTCACAGATGCTTGCTTTCAATTTCAAGAGTCACCATTGAGCTCCTCTCGCTGAGACAAGCACAGTATGACTAAAACGGCCTGTTGCGGTGTCAGGAGCCACTTTTAAGCTCCTCTCGCTGAGAAAAGCACAGTATGACTAAAACGGCCTGTTGCGGTGTCAGGAGCCACTTTTAAGCTCCTCTCGCTGAGAAAAGCACAGTATGACCAAAACAGCCCGTTTGCCCTGTTACTTGTTCACGGCTGCTTTCCTCAGCGGACGGAGTGACTTTTGAGCTCCTCTGGCTGAGAAATACACATTATCACAGAAATAGCTACTTTTGTGTTAGTACTTCACAGATGCTTGCTTTCACTCATGAGTCACCATTGAGCTCCTCTCAGCTGAGACAAGCACAGGCGACTGCAAACGCCTGTTGGCGGTGTCAGAGCTACTTTTAAGCTCCTCTGCTGAGAAAAGCACAGTATGACCAAAACAGCCCGTTTGCCCTGTTACTTGTTCACGGCTGCTTTCCTGAGCGGACGGAGTGACTTTTGAGCTCCTCTCGCTGAGAAATACACATTATCACAGAAATAGCTACTTTTTGTGTTAGTACTTCACAGATGCTTGCTTTCAATTTCAAGAGTCACCATTGAGCTCCTCTCGCTGAGACAAGCACAGTATGACTAAAACGGCCTGTTGCGGTGTCAGGAGCCACTTTTAAGCTCCTCTCGCTGAGAAAAGCACAGTATGACCAAAACAGCCCGTTTGCCCTGTTACTTGTTCACGGCTGCCTTCCTCTCAGCGGACGGAGTGACTTTTGAGCTCCTCTGGCTGAGAAATACACATTATCACAGAAATAGCTACTTTTTGTGTTAGTACTTCACAGATGCTTGCTTTCAATTTCAATCGTCACCATTGAGCTCCTCTCGCTGAGACAAGCACAGTACATGACCAAAACTGCCTGTTAAGTGTCAGAGCCACTTTTAAGCCTCGGGCTGAGAAAAGCACAGTATGACCAAACAGCCCGCTTGCCCTGTTGCTTGTTCACGGGCTGCTTTCCTCAGCCGACGCGGAGAGTGACTTTTGAGCTCCTCTTGGCTGAGAAATACACATTATCACAGAAATAGCTACTTTTGTGTTAGTACTTCACAGATGCTTGCTTTCACTCTCAAGAGTCACCATTGAGCTCCTCTCGCTGAGACAAGCACAGTATGACTAAAACGGCCTGTTGCGGTGTCAGGAGCCACTTTTAAGCTCCTCTCGCTGAGAAAAGCACAGTATGACTAAAACGGCCTGTTGCGGTGTCAGGAGCCACTTTTAAGCTCCTCTTGCTGAGAAAAGCACAGTATGACCAAAACAGCCCGTTTGCCCTGTTACTTGTTCACGGCTGCTTCCCTCAGCGGACGGAGTGACTTTTGAGCTCCTCTGGCTGAGAAATACACATTACATCACAGAAATAGCTACTTTTTGTGTTGGGTACTTCACAGATGCTTGCTTTCAATTTCAAGAGTCACCATTGAGCTCCTCTCGCTGAGACAAGCACAGTATGACCAAAACGGCCTGTTGCGGTGTCAGGAGCCACTTTTAAGCTCCTCTCGCTGAGAAAAGCACAGTATGACCAAAACAGCCCGTTTGCCCTGTTACTTGTTCACGGCTGCTTTCCTCAGCGGACGGAGTGACTTTTGAGCTCCTCTCGCTGAGAAATACACATTATCACAGAAATAGCTACTTTTTGTGTTAGTACTTCACAGATGCTTGCTTTCAATTTCAAGAGTCACCATTGAGCTCCTCTCGCTGAGACAAGCACAGTATGACCAAAACGGCCTGTTGCGGTGTCAGGAGCCACTTTTAAGCTCCTCTCGCTGAGAAAAGCACAGTATGACCAAAACAGCCCGTTTGCCCTGTTACTTGTTCACGGCTGCCTTCCTCTCAGCGGACGGAGTGACTTTTGAGCTCCTCTCGCTGAGAAATACACATTATCACAGAAATAGCTACTTTTTCTGTTAGTACTTCACAGATGCTTGCTTTCAATTTCAAGAGTCACCATTGAGCTCCTCTCGCTGAGACAAGCACAGTATGACCAAAACGGCCTGTTGCGGTGTCAGGAGCCACTTTTAAGCTCCTCTCGCTGAGAAAAGCACAGTATGACCAAAACAGCCCGTTTGCCCTGTTACTTGTTCACGGCTGCTTTCCTCAGCGGACGGAGTGACTTTTGAGCTCCTCTGGTTGAGAAATACACATTATCACAGAAATAGCTACTTTTGTGTTAGTACTTCACAGATGCTTGCTTTCAATTTCAAGAGTCACCATTGAGCTCCTCTCGCTGAGACAAGCACAGTATGACTAAAACGGCCTGTTGCGGTGTCAGGAGCCACTTTTAAGCTCCTCTCGCTGAGAAAAGCACAGTATGACTAAAACGGCCTGTTGCGGTGTCAGGAGCCACTTTTAAGCTCCTCTCGCTGAGAAAAGCACAGTATGACCAAAACAGCCCGTTTGCCCTGTTACTTGTTCACGGCTGCTTTCCTCAGCGGACGGAGTGACTTTTGAGCTCCCCTCGCTGAGAAATACACATTATCACAGAAATAGCTACTTTTTCTGTTAGTACTTCACAGATGCTTGCTTTCAATGTCAAGAGTCATCATTGAGCTCCTCTCGCTGAGACAAGTACAGTATGACCAAAACGGCCTGTTGCGGTGTCAGGAGCCACTTTTAAGCTCCTCTCGCTGAGAAAAGCACAGTATGACCAAAACAGCCCGTTTGCCCTGTTACTTGTTCACGGCTGCCTTCCTCTCAGCTGACGGAGTGATTTTGAGCTCCTCTCGCTGAGAAATACACATTATCACAGAAATAGCTACTTTTTGTGTTAGTACTTCACAGATGCTTGCTTTCAATTTCAAGAGTCACCATTGAGCTCCTCTCGCTGAGAAAAGCACAGTATGACTAAAACGGCCTGTTGCGGTGTCAGGAGCCACTTTTAAGCTCCTCTCGCTGAGAAAAGCACAGTATGACCAAAACAGCCCGTTTGCCCTGTTACTTGTTCACGGCAGCCTTCCTCTCAGCGGACGGAGTGACTTTTGAGCTCCTCTCGCTGAGAAATACACATTATCACAGAAATAGCTACTTTTTCTATTAGTACTTCACAGATGCTTGCTTTCAATGTCAAGAGTCACCATTGAGCTCCTCTCGCTGAGACAAGCACAGTATGACCAAAACGGCCTGTTGCGGTGTCAGGAGCCACTTTTAAGCTCCTCTCGCTGAGAAAAGCACAGTATGACCAAACAGCCCGTTTGCCCTGTTACTTGTTCACGGCTGCTTTCCTCAGCGGACGGAGTGACTTTTGAGCTCCTCTCGCTGAGAAATACACATTATCACAGAAATAGCTACTTTTTCTGTTAATACTTCACAGATGCTTGCTTTTCAATGTCAAGAGTCATCATTGAGCTCCTCTCGCTGAGACAAGCACAGTATGACCAAAACGGCCTGTTGCGGTGTCAGGAGCCACTTTTAAGCTCCTCTCGGGC